>CANNZV010000237.1:359142-442225 GCA_947561585.1 Caprella mutica
GTTAGCATACTTTTAATAGGAGAAAATTAGAATCGTACTATACGCATGGATAGGATAACACTTTAAATAGAGCATATGAAGTTCCTTAGTAAATAGTGCCCATAGTTAATAAGATTGTCAAAATTTAAAATTGAAATGTTAAAAAAAAAAAAATTATAAATTAGGATATGTATCATGATTACGAGTAGGTAGATTATAAGTCGCTTGTTTCTAAATAAATGTTACCCCTGAAGACGGAAATCACGAAGATTTCTGAAAGCTTGGGAAAATTCAAATTACTTCTTGTTGAGTTCTTCATCCTACATAATATGTTTGTTAATGGATGAATTTGGCACTTTCTTTTGACTAAGCGTATTTGATAACGAACATTTGATTACCTAAACCTCTTCTATTTTGAATTAAGTGAATAAGAAAGAACTGTTGCATAACAATACAAAAGAAGATAAAATCTCTCCCTTACGTTTATCGTTGACGAAATAGTCAATGAAAGTGTCCTGGTCTCCCACGTAGCCATGACTCTTGATGAGTCTGTGGTGATGCTGGAAAGAGAGAACGGCATCTTTCGGGTTACGGGCCACGAATATCACCTGCAAAAAGTTGAGATGATAATTTGAACTCATCACCGATTTCGAGTTGGATTTCATGTTTAAAACTCCTATTATCCCTACAGATTCTTCTACAAATCTCGAAAATATCGTGGATATCCTAATATGTTGAGTGTAAAAGTGTTCCATTGATAGATAACTATCTATACTAATAATTTCCTTAGTATGTTTATTTATTTGGTGTCCGCTTATACACGACGGATTTTAATCATGAAGAATGTAACTATGATACACACAAGAACATATTGACTTGATATTTAAATTTCCCTGTTTTACTCAATTTTTAAATGTATTTCATCTTTGAAATAAATTAGACTATGCAGAAAATTTATTTAAATTTAATTCATTAAAAGTAACTCAATAGCTGGTAATAAATTGGTATTGATGATGACCCGTTATTTTTAACGGGACAGTACGCTAGTTAATAATATTACTGAAGCAATCAACAATTTGAAGTTCAATGATTTTTTATAATACTGAGCTGTTAAACATTCGATTATGTATATACTTTCATATTATGGATCTATTGTGGTATCTAACCATCATTATTATGGGTCTATTGTTGTATCTAACCTTCATTAATATGGATCTATTGTAAGGTTCGTCTAATAACTTACCTTGCAGGTGGAGAGTAACTTTGAGTCCAGCATGGAGAAAGGAAAATGAGTTTTTATTGTTCTCTTAGATTTTACAGCTTCAAGCATCTGAAAAGAATTAAATATATCTGATATTGATTCTCGAAATTACACAATAGGATCATTTCGTAAGTTATTATAATTTGATATTATTTAATGTGCTAACAGTGGGCCTGGAAAATTAAAAAATATTCACATTTGATTGCCTATGGCCCCATCTTAATTCTATCTGTGGGCAGCTAAAAAAAGAAATGTTTTATCTTTCATCATCTATTTAAAAACAATAAAAATAAAACGAACCAAATTTTATAGTTTAGTTTAATAAGGTTTCTAAAACATACATTTTGAGAATGTGAATCCATGTTATATACATTTACAATGTGCCTAATTATGTAAGACTTTCATATTACTTGTATTTGCACTCCATCTGCGGGATTTTTTCCTGGACAGAGCTGGAAGAACTTTTGCATCATCTTTTGGACCATTTCCGATTCCTCGTGTCCTTCAGAGCTCCCAGCAAAAAGCATATCAGACCTTAAAGGATTTGTTGTAAATTGAACTTGACGTTAGGAACATCTTTCGTGATTATATGGTGAACATTTTTTTACAGTTTATAGGATTAATATCTAAAACAATTTTAATTTTTTTTCTGTCCCCTAAAAGCCCTGTCACACTATCAAACATTTCGACCAAAAAAAAGTAAGTAATTATCTTTTCTATCATTTTGTTTCATGCATTTCTTTGTTGTAGATTGGTAGTGTATACTGTAAAGGGATACTCCAGCCCAAGAAACCATATATTGTCAATGTAACACTCCTTTCGCCGAAAACCAATTTGTCGCACGACACTTTTGCCGAAATTTTTAAAACAGTATACTAAATACAATGAGATATATTGCAGCTAGTGCCAGGTTAGCGGTCCGGTTGGAGGTTTGAAATATTCCTCATTCTGACCAGGTTCGATAATGTATATTTTACTGTCTTCTACTATAAAATTGCTATGCCTTTTTTTTCTGAAATATTGTCATATTTTCGGCGTGAGCGTCGTGTGGGGAAAGTGTTTTCGGCGAAAGGATCTAGAACCCCCTTACCCTTTCGGGGTCCGCAGGGCACAACCAGAATACTAATCTAACATTAGGTGAATTGTGTACTTAGTTTATACCTGGGGAATTTTTAAAATATACATGGTATATATCTATTTTTCAGAAACCAACTCGAGAAAAGGACTCCTGGCAAACAGAGGAAGGTCAGCTTCAGGGTTGTCCAGGTTGGGGTTGTTCCGCATTGTCCAAATTATCTCCTGCATCCAAGTGGTTCCGCACTTGGAGTAAGTCATGATCACAACATCGTCTGACAAGAACTTCAGATAAGAAACGAAATGGTTAAGCAATGGATTTTAAACGTTTCACGTATATATTACTTAATTTCAAATCCATTGATATGAACTAGCTATATAGTATAAATCTAATTTAAAAAATAAAACAAATTTCAGATCTTTTTTTTAGAAAGCTAATATTCATAGTAAAACAATATCTAAAAGTATATTGTATAATAATCACCGCATTATTGAACTAGATCATTGAGTATTATATAGATAATAGATAATTATACCTGAAAGTTGAATAAATTTTTTTCGTAATTGAGATATTCTTTAGGTACAGTAATATTTCCCGGACTCAGCAAGATCATCTCATTGGGACTACCAGTGAAAACCTTCAGGTATTTCTCCTTCTCTTTTTCCTCCATGTGTTGGTACGTCTGACCACTTGCTAGAACATTAGCCATCCTGAAAATATAAAAATTCTATTTACACATCTAATATAAATAAAGGGAAATTCCAAGTTATTAGATGGTTCTATATTTTCGGATACATAAAATCACTATTTAATGTAACATTCAAACTCATTCCCATGATACCTACTATGGTATCATGGATTACAATTTAAATGAGAAGAGTATAATCTTTACAGAAAAGGAAATAATTTTAGGGGTTGAGAGCTCCCGGAAGGTAAATGACCGCCCTAAAAATTCTCCTTCGCTGATGAAAGGATGCTGAAGGCACTCCCTCTCTGGATTGCAAGAGCTATTCGCTGTTGTTGGAACCAGGCAGACTTCCTCTCAATAAGGCGTTTGGCAAGAGAATTTATGATTAAGGAGGTATACCAAAGACAATATAAGATAGACGCTCAACTTGATAGGACACATGCAAGAATAATAACAACCAATCAGAAGCGATCTAGCATACGTCACACCAAATGATAATAAACGTACGACCCCCCCCCCCCTTGAAATTCACAGAAGGTTAATCTTTAGTCTTACCGTGTGAAGTCGTTAGAAATAGAAATATCCTCTACTGATTAAGGATCAGAGAACTAATTACTTTATTATCAATTAAGTTTACGAGATCGAATATGTGGTTCAATTTAGTATTCTTAATATAATCTACCCCCTTTTAACGGAGAATAGTCATAACTAGGTATACCAAGCGAGTATAAACCTATGTAGGTACAATATTGTCTTTGAAGACACTAAGTTGTATTTGTACATTAACGCTGATTGGCTAGAAGTTGGGTCAGAGTGCTGACGTCAGTACAAACATACTCTGTATTTTATAACATGGAGTTGAGCGTCTATCTTATATTGTCTTTGGGTATACTGCTGTATGCTCCTGCAGTTTCTACAGCAATTGGCTCAAATATGTAAGTATCACAAAGGGCGGAGTATTTTAAACTTTGACGGCTCACCGTAGCCCAGGAAGCTGATCCGGCTTCAACCGCGGAATCATTGAGGTGCATCTCGGAAAAAATGTATCGACACATGTGCAATCCCTAATCAGACTCTTTAATGTATGGAAACACAGTAATACCATCTGGGCACATACCATCACTCCAGTCACTACCACAGTGGCAAGACATGGCGGCAAGAATGAGGTTCACAAACTCTTGTGTCCACTTTGACAGCAATGGCTACCCTCAGGACCTCAATATCAATCTGTGTACCCAATGACGGTAAGGGAATTACATTCAGCCACACTCCAGTTTTCATACGAGATGTGGATAACAATCTTGGTCTAGCCAACAGACTTTCCATTAATGAATGAGCCCGTGGTGTATCCCATTCTTCATTTTGACTGAACCCATATATGGACTGGTACCGGGAGACTACATTCACTATACAGGATTTCATTATAGAGGAGTTCTAGTGTAGCAAACTTCGCATACCATGCATTGTCCTTATAATTTCACAGTTGACAAAATAGTAGTTCCTTTGCTCAAGGTCAAATATCTTGAGAATCTAGATTTCTGTATAGATTGAACTACTAAAAATTCTACTTCAAATTGAATGAGCTTATTAACAAAATATACATTATTTATATATTACTGTGTCCTTTTTCTATGATAAAATATAAAAATTTATTGCACGCTCTGTGCATGACATCACGAAGAATTCTTTAGTTCGATGATATCTCACAGAATGAAAATTAAACATAAAACCCTGACAATTGTGACAATACCTCCCTAATAAATTTTTTTTTTTTAAAAGGCCCCCTGCCAGAAGAAGCAAACCTTCTTTAAATAATTAATAATTACCCTAATAAATTAATTAAAGATTTCTACATGTTAGTTATCTTCCTTCTGTCATAAATGGAGTGTTCTTATATTATTTTTGGAAGACAAAAAAATAATTACAAATATCAAATCAATACTGCAAACTGAGACCAAGAGAATTTGTCGAAACCTATTTTCCTTTCAATCAATTGTTGTGCGATTAATTCTCCAATAGATCTACTTTACGTTCGAGCAATTTTCTATTCGCACAATTCTCTATTCGATCAACTTTTCATTTAATCAATTATCCGTTCGATCAATTAGTTTCGATATATTCTTCGATATATGGAGTTACGTAGTTAGAGTCTGGATGATTCTTACAGTGTTATCGTACAATATAACTCACTTTGATATCTGGTATGACGTAATATGCGATCACAACTCTTCTCTTCAACAAACAGGAGGCAACTGAGTTCAGAGGATACAGCAAATACACTATAGACACTGTATGTAATCTTGTTTGTAGACCTGTACAGTCATATCATACATAGTGACTCGGCAGATATTGTGTAGGTACAACGGGAGACTATGACTTTGTTATCTCGTCTATTATCTCTGGTATCACGAGAACTATGCAAAACAACATATTAAGGACATTCATGCAAACTACTAAGCAGTTCATTGAAGCATTTAATTTGTAGAAAATCATTGAATTTTCATATCACAGAGATTTACAGTAGTGTAGAATTGTTCAAATGAAATTACAAATGTATTCTTTGCTATTTAAAACAAGGCAATACACATCTGCATTGTCATAAACTATTCTGATTTTAATAATGTGATATATATTTCTTTCAGGCTCAGCTCTTGTTACCAAAATCCAGACTCAAACTTATTCCAAATGGTAATAAGAGCAGCAAGACATGACTCGAAGTTATTATAAATTTGTACCTCCTTAGAAATTTCATTTTCTATGAGTTAGCATAAAAGAAATTGGTCACGAGGACTCAACATAGCGCATGTTGCGTAATTAGCAGAATGAGCTGAAGAAAGTTCAAAGTAGTGAATGAATTATGTACAATTACAGTAATTACAGAAATAATTGCATGTAACTAATATAATTGAACTGAATAATTATCAGTTATTTAGAGGTTTGGAGACAAGATAACAAAGATATAAAGGTAAAAACACATCACATATCAATCATACGGTTGCTTATCAACTGAACTGCTTATCAACTGATTATCAAATTTGCTGATGAAGCCTAAAATCTAAAGTTACTCATTTAATTACTAATATTTTACTGTTACTACAATTAAGGTTTTTTTCAGTGGTAACAGACCTTATAGACAACGCATATCGATTCGATTTCTGGGATATCGAATCGATGGATTGTTCCATCGAATCGACAGAGCGTAATCTGTAGGGGAATTGATATAGACGAAAGTATTATCAGAGAAAATAGTATCTGGCAAAATAGTTGTGCCGTAATAAATCTCGTAACGAACTAAAAATTGATTTTTAATAAGAGAGCTCGAAGAAGCAGTCAGAAAGGAAAGTGGCTCGATGAACAAAGTTACACTACTGGCCAAAATTCAAATTTCTCTCTAAAGCATTACAAAAAATATTTGTGAAGAAATGAATATACTTTAATGACCAATTCCTTAAAGTCAACTGAAATTTGACGAAAAATTCACATTTTTCAATCAAAGAAACTAACGTACATGATCAACATTAGCATGGCTCACAGTATATCCAAGATAAGTTTATAAAGAGATAATTATTTATAATTTGCTGGAAATTTACATACGAGTTCTAAAATATATAGAAAAAGGGAAATTTAATAAATATCACCAAAGAAGGATAATAAAAAGTTTAGTTTAATTTTAATTAATGGATATTCAACAATTAAAGGTAGATATTTTTTCGCCCATCATGCACTAAATTCACAGGCCTATTACAATGGTATTCAAGAGACCAATTCACGTAATTAGAATTTAAATTGAAGACCTGTGCCTTCAAAATGCTTGGAGACGTAATCATCAATCTTCTTGCTCTGTTCTTCTGTCATCTTTGCTCTCCAAGTACCGGATTTGCCTGGAAAATTTAAAAGTCTGATTCTTTTTCTTGACTAGAAATTATCAATTCATTTTTAGTTAATTTCCTAACTATTATTGGTCATCCATAATGAAGAATTTTTAATGGATACAAAAAACGTATTTTTCAAAATATATACCTATAAACGGAATCATAAGTTCATAACAAGGGGTATTCTTTATTGGAAAATGAGTAACCATCTTGTGATTTAATTCTAATTGTAAAATCTGACTTCTTGTATTACTTCAACATGAACATGGTTTATTTTTGAAAGGTGAATATGAAATATCAGAATAGACCACCAAAGTGAAGTAAGTTGGGTTCCTTTTTAGAATATCGGCGAAATGTTCCTATTTTATTCGTACGGGAAAAAAATTAGGTGATAGGATACATCCATTACAACTGACTATTTACTTATTCTTGGAAAAATTGAAGTCGATATTTCGAAACCTAATATCTAAACGCATTCATTACTACGAAGTCCATTGAAATGTTTATTCTAATAAAAAAGTTATGAGCAATTTAATTAGAAATAAAGTTAATTAAGAGACAAATCCGTAAATGAGGTAATCGGCCAAACATCTTTTTACGAGAGGAATTTGAAAAATTGGTTACCAAATAACATCAAGTTCTCTCAGTTTTGTGAGTATAACTTATTATTGAAGTAATTTTATTCATTTTATACCCTTACTATCTTTGGTAGGATTCTGAAATCTAACTAGGTACGGTTAACCTACCAATAGTTTCTGGAGTTGATAGGTAGGTACGGTGAACCTCTTTTGCAACTCATAAAATATACCTAGTCAGGTATTTAAAATTCTGATAATGATATTGTCATATTATGAAACTAACCAGTTATTATATTTACCATTATATCATATATTCATTAAAATTTCAAATGAAAATAATTATGATAGTGATATTATCATATTATGAATCATACTAGTTTATTATGTATCATTATATCTTATAATAATACATAAACCTAATACTTAGGCTTCAGAAGCGTATCCTAAGATAGAAAGGGTATAAAGTAAATAAAATTACTCCAATAATAAGTTATACTACCAAAACTAAGAGAACTTGATGTTATTTGGTAACCAATCTTTCAAATTTCTCGCGTAAAAAGATGTTACGCCGATTACCTAATTTACGGATTTGTCTCTTAATTGACTTTATTTCTAATTAAATTGCTCATAACTTTTTTTATTGGAATACAAATTTCAATGGACTTCGTAGTAATGAATGCGTTTGGATATTAGGTATCGAAATATTGACTTCTATTTTTCCAAGAGTAAGTAAATAGTCAGCTGTAATGGATGTTATACCACTTAATTTTTCTCTTCGTACGAAAATCAAATGAATATTTCGCCGATACTCTGAAAAGGAATCCACTTTGTTGGTCTATTGTTACGCTAACTTCGCACAGAAAGTCAAATTTTTGACAAAAAAAAAATACGAGTGAATCTCTGATACTCAGTTACTAACATTTTAAAATTAAATTTTTTTACCTTGTCGGATAAATCCGCCATCTTTTTCCATCACATCTTTACTGATCATTGGAGAGTTGACAATTTTCAGTGGATCTCTGGCTTTCATACTGTTGAAGCTGGTGTAATCTTTAACCTAGATATGAAATATGAACTTGATTAAAATAACTGTCTCATCTAGATATGGAAGTCTGAAAATAACCGAAATACCTATATAAAGTGAATATTAACTTGAGCAGAACCAAAATTGGTTGAGAAAATCGATATTGTGATACTCGAAATGTGTTTTTTTCATTCTAGAAAAATATGATGCAATTCTTTTTTTAGCTGGTAAGTTACTATCCAGCCTAAAGTAGGTATGCAAGTTAATGTAACACCTATGTGATTAAGACTAGTTACTATGATTATTATAAAACTTATTTAAATTATTTTACATTTTGCATTTGTTTTTCATCAAGACCCGTTCCAATGAAGTCATTCAGTTTTGCCAGTTCAGAATCGATATTCTCTTTGAGGTCTTCGAAGAAAACGAAGTGCAAGTTGGGATGATCTTTTTGTTGCCAGGCCTCCTTTACAATTGTTGCAAATGAACCGAACAAAACTGAAAAAGAAATCTGTAGTAGTTTGAATTTTCAAAGCACAAATATATTGTATATTTAGTAATATACATAGTAGCTTGAATGATTAAATATTTATAATATACCAATATAAAAAAAATTGGCACCATTTGTTGAATAGACATATGGTAAGGTTTATAATCAACATTTGGTCAGCTAACCCTATTCTAATTTGCCTTGATTGAATAGGAAACTAATATAGCATAACAAAACAGAAGTAGAACAATCTCTCCCTTACGTTTATCATTGACGAAATAGTCAATGAAAGTGTCCTGGTCTCCCACGTAGCCATGACTCTTGATGAGTCTGTGGTGATGCTGGAAAGAAAGAACGGCATCTTTCGGGTTACGGGCCACGAATATCACCTGCAAAAAGTTGGGATGAAAAGTCAACCTTCTATATGTTGAGATTAGATGACTAATAGATGACTGGGAAAATTATTCAACTAAGTTAAATAAACTTTTCATCATGAAGGGTGTTTTTGAATACGAAACCCAAAAGAATCTTCAATAACTTTTGATACAGCGATAGGATTTAAAAAAAAACGGTTTTGCGATCCTGTAATTCATGATTACCTTCATACTGCTGTTACAAACTTCATATTAAGGGTCTAATGTTGTATCTAACCATCATTATTATGGGTCTATTGTTGTATCTAACCATCATTATTATGGGTCTATTGTTGTATCTAACCATCATTATTATGGGTCTATTGTTGTATCTAACCATCATTATTATGGGTCTATAGTTGTATCTAACCATCATTATTATGGGTCTATTGTTGTATCTAACCATCATTATTATGGGTCTATTGTTGTATCTAACCATCATTATTATGGGTCTATAGTTGTATCTAACCATCATTATTATGGGTCTATTGTTGTATCTAACCATCATTATTATGGGTCTATTGTTGTATCTAACCATCATTATTATGGGTCTATTGTTGTATCTAACTTCCATCATTATTATGGGTCTATTGTTGTATCTAACCATCATTATTATGGGTCTATTGTTGTATCTAACCATCATTATTATGGGTCTATTGTTGTATCTAACCATCATTATTATGGGTCTATTGTTGTATCTAACCATCATTATTATGGGTCTATAGTTGTATCTAACCATCATTATTATGGGTCTATTGTTGTATCTAACCATCATTATTATGGGTCTATTGTTGTATCTAACCATCATTATTATGGGTCTATAGTTGTATCTAACCATCATTATTATGGGTCTATTGTTGTATCTAACCATCATTATTATGGGTCTATTGTTGTATCTAACCATCATTATTATGGGTCTATAGTTGTATCTAACCATCATTATTATGGGTCTATAGTTGTATCTAACCATCATTATTATGGGTCTATTGTTGTATCTAACCATCATTATTATGGGTCTATTGTTGTATCTAACTTCCATCATTATTATGGGTCTATTGTTGTATCTAACCATCATTATTATGGGTCTATAGTTGTATCTAACCATTATTATTATGGGTCTATTGTTGTATCTAACCATCATTATTATGGGTCTATTGTTGTATCTAACCATCATTATTATGGGTCTATTGTTGTATCTAACCATCATTATTATGGGTCTATTGTTGTATCTAACTTCCATCATTAATATGGATCTAGTAAAGGTTCGTCTGATAACTTACTTTGCAGGTGGAGAGTAACTTTGGGTCCAGCATGGAGAAAGGAAAATGAGTTTTTATTGTTCTCTTAGATTTTACAGCTTCAAGCATCTGAAAAAAATTATATATTTATCATATTGATTGATTCTCGAAATTCATGATTAACTTAGACTTATTTTATTGAGTTACTATAATTTATTATTATATATTATCCATGTCGTATATAATTTCAATGAGACCTATAAAAGTAAGACTATCCAATTACTTGTATTTGCACTCCATCTGCAGGGTTTTTTCCAGGACAGAGCTGGTTGAATTTTTGCATCATCTTTTGGACCATTTCAGATGCATCACTATCACCACTAAAGAGCATATCGGACCTAAAGAGAAGAACTTGTCATTACTAATTTAACCGAAGTGATTGCAAGAGATCTTTGTGATTATATTGCTAAATGATTGTTACAGCTTAATCGATTATTATTAATTTTGTATTAAAACTGTCCACTAAAGTTCGAGACACTAGATTTGTATATTTGGAGGTATTTACATTGTTGTAAATTATATGTTAAATACTCTACTATGTAATGAATTATCTATTCTTATTATTCATATCTTAGTTTCTGGCTAGTCCCTCATTTTGTTCATGAATTATTTTGTCATAGTGGATAGGGGGTACTTTCAGTCAAGAAACCGTATTCATAGTCTGAGTATCACTGTTCTAGTTAAATTT
The DNA here is from genome assembly GCA_947561585.1 of Caprella mutica. NCBI lineage: Eukaryota > Metazoa > Arthropoda > Malacostraca > Amphipoda > Caprellidae > Caprella > Caprella mutica. The sequence goes on from CANNZV010000237.1 coordinate 370,509, forward strand.
CACTCCGGAATATTCCACCCGAAATATTTCAACTCGGCATATTACACCCTGGTTAATTTTCACCCAGTCTTGAGTAAATAATTTGTCACTATCGAAACCACCAGGTGAGTGGGAGGGGGGAGGGCTAAGCGGACCACTAACCTAACCGCAAGTGAATACTTAGAATATACCTGGGGAATTTTTAAAATATACATGGTATATATCTATTTTTCAGAAACCAACTCGAGAAAAGGACTCCTGGCAAACAAAGGAAGGTCAGCTTCAGGGTTGTCCAGGTTGGGGTTGTTCCGCATTGTCCAAATTATCTCCTGCATCCAAGTGGTTCCGCACTTGGAGTAAGTCATGATCACAACATCGTCTGACAAGAACTTGAGAAAAAAAAGGGTTGAACCTAATTTTTTTTAAATGTCCTTAAGTAGTATTTGATTCCAAATCTATTGATATAAGGCACAAATATTATTTTAAAAAATCATACAAATTTCAGGTCAATTCAGTCTTTTTTTGGAAAGCTAATTTATAGTGAATTAATATATTGTAAACAATAACCACATTTTTGTACTAGAACATGAAGTATTATACATTTATATAGTGGAATATGTAATATACCTGAAAGTTAAATATGTTTTTTTGGTAGTGTAGATATTCTTTAGGTACAGTAATATTTCCCGGACTCAGCAAGATCATCTCATTGGGAACACCAGTGAAAACCTTCAGGTATTTCTCCTTTTCTTTTTCCTCCATGTGTTGGTACGTCTGACCACTTGCTAGAACATTAGCCATCCTGAAAATATAATAACTCTCTTTAATTATTATTTAAAAAGTTAGAGCGAACTTTACAGGGAAAGGGCAAGCCCCACAGGTCACACAGACCATGGCAGTGATTCGCCAGCTTGCTAAAAAAAATGAAAAAGGATAGCCAAAGTCAGGCTGAGAGGAATTTGTTGAACTTGGATTTAAAAAAAAAAAGATTACAACCGCAAACACGTCATCGTTCAAAGAGTTTCAAAGAACCACAGAACCTGAAACAAAAGATCTAGAGAACTGTTTAGTTCTTCATCGAATGCCCTCAAAAGCACAGGCGTGACGACCTGCTGCGTAACGAGTAAGACGCTGAGCGAAATAAGGAGCAGGGTGATAGGACAGTTTGGGTTCTCATAGCTCAGGTCTATTACCAATCTTGAACAGCATTGACAAATTTAATACATCACACCGGTGCCAGTGCCACAAGTCATATGAAATTCCATCCATCCATCATAAATGAAGCTTGATCTACAACACGGTCAAGTAGACGCAGATGACTATCTGCTTCAGATATCCTGACAGGTAGGGACCAATACTCTAAAACTGGCAATACAAAACTTCTAAAGCATTGGATAATAAGCTCACTATCTTCAAAAATTCTCTTGCTTTAAATTGCTCGTCTCAAAATCCCTATCTTCTGGAAAGCAGATGCTGCCACCCTGCGGAAATGGCCTTCGAATGTTAGTTTGTTTACAAAGAACACACCTAAGACAGTAACATCACTAACATTCAATAACACTCTTACTATTGTGCAATAGTGTTATTGAGAATGTTAATGATCTTGACACATCTAATATAAATAAAGGATAATTTGTGAGTTACTGGACGACTCTATTTTTTAAGATTAGATAAAAGCCTGACTATTGTGACAATATCTACTAAATAATTAAAAATTTCTCAATGGATTGAATCTCTATCTATTATAAATAAAAAATGAAATGTTAATCTTGGTGGTTAAAAATTTAATTAGAAATTTAAACATAAATTCGGAACTTCAAAATAGTAAGAGTGACGAAGTGTAGATAGCACACTAATCATTCTAACAAAGTTATTGTACAATATAACTCACTTTGATATCTGGTATTACGTAATATGCGATCACAACTCTTCTCTTCAACTATCAGGAGACAACTGAGTTCAGAGAATACAACAAATACACTATGGACACTTATCAACCTTGTGTGTAGACCTGTGTAGTCACAGCATACATAGTGACTAGTGAGTCGACAGATATTGTGTAGGTACAACCAGCAACAATAACTTATCTTGTATATTATCTCTACTATCACTAGAACTAAACAAAGCAACATATTAGGCAGTTCATTGAACCATTTAGTCTGTAAAAAGTTATAGAATTTTCATGTCACAAAGATTTACAGTATAGTAACATGACATTTAAATTACCTCATGTATGAAATAAAAATGAGTTTTGTCATTTAAAACCAGTATGTTTTCTATCCAAACTAATAACACACTAGTCACTACACGCATTAATATTTTTTTTGCTAGTAAAACATTCATACTAGTTAAGTTCATGTCAGTGATGTCACACATCCTGTACATTATAGCAGTTGAGTATAACCCTTTTATATGTTATTTACTTATTATGTAATGTTACAGTATTTGCAGAATTGAATCCTTGGTAACGAATGTAATTGAACTGATTACTTATAAGTTACTATTTATCAGTTATTTAGGGATTTGAAGATAAGATAACAAAGAAATATAGGTAACAACAAATCTCATATCAGTCATATAGTCTAGGTACAATATATGCATTTAATAAAAAAAAATGTGAAATAGCCGTTCATCAACTGAAATATCTTTATATTACTATAAAACAATTTGAAATGTGTCATCTACCCAAGCAACATCTAGTGCAATATGGGTACTAGTTGGTAACATGGGCGAGAAATGACAGACAGAAAAGTAACCTAGTAATTACATGTGGCACATGTGGTTTTCCAATCGCATGATATGTTACCTTGGGAGAAGGTTGCTTCAATGTGGCGAAAACATTTAATGGATTTGTCATATTGGCCCAACCTTTCAATATAAAACGTATCAACATTATATGGCTGAAATTTGACTATAGTTTTATATTCAGTCATAACAAACGGAATTAATTGCTATGTATCAGTATATTTGGAATACTTGAGTTTCACGTCATATTATTTTTTAAATAAACCATTAGTACCTATTGGGTTTTAGATGCTATAATCCAATAAATTTTGTTCTAATTCATTAAAGTACTGAATTGAATATTTTCAGTACGTTTTGGAGGAAAAATGGATAACTAACTATCCTATTTTATGTAGTTTACTAGTCAACCAAATTAGTTACAAACCTAGCTAGTTACTAACTCCTAGCTAGGATAGTTTGTTACTAACTACCTAGGTTAGTTAGTTATCAAGTTTGCTAACTACCTAGAATACTTTGTTACTAACTACCAAGTAAAGTTAGTTAGTTATTAACTACCAAGGTTAATTAGTTATTATGTTACTAACTACCTAGCTTAGTTATAGTTAGTTACTATCTACCTAGCTTACTTAGTTATAGTTAGTTACTATCTACCTAGCTTAGTTAGGAAGTTACTAACTTCCTAACTAAGTTAGTTATCTTCTAACTACCTAGGTTAGTTAATTAGTCACTTACTACCCAAATAGTTCATATATTTAGTTATAGTAAGAACATAACTTCATGAACAGCTAGTAGTCAACAGTAACAACTACCAGGCAAGTAAGAAGTGTTTCAACCGTATTTACAAATAGGGTTTCCAAAATTTACCGGACATAACAATATGCAAAGTGAATTAAAATAGTTATTCATAAGGTATGAAACATTCTGTGAAGGTCAACCATGACTGTATTTATCCGCGGCCTACCATTTTGCTACCCCAAGTTTGATATTTTACTAATTAAGGCGAATAAAAAGTAAAGATCATTTTTCTAAACCCGTCTGTCAATTAGTGAAAGTTTTTCATCAAGAATATTAAAGTTTTCGTTTGAACTAATGACGAATATCAAATTTGCAGATAAAAACGAAAAGCTAGAGTTACTTATTTAATTATTTATTTTTACCGTTACAGCAATTAATGCTTTTTTATGGTAGCAGAGTTGATATAAACGAAAGTACTATCAAAGAAACTAGTGTACTATCGGAGAAACTAGTGCACTATCAAAGAAACTAGTGTACTATCGGAGAAAATAGTGTACTATCAAAGAAACTAGTGTACTATCGGGGAAAATAGTGTACTATCAAAGAAACTAGTGTACTATCGGGGAAAATAGTGTACTATCAAAGAAACTAGTGTACTATCGGAGAAAATAGTGTACTATCAAAGAAACTAGTGTACTATCGGGGAAAATAGTGTACTATCGGGGAAAATAGTGTACTATCAAAGAAACTAGTGTACTATCGTAGAAAATAATGTACTATCGGGGAAAATAGTGTACTATCGGGGAAAATAGTGCACTATCGGAGAAAATAGTATACTATCAAAGAAACTAGTGTACTATCGGAGAAAATAGTGAACTATCGGAGAAAATAGTGTACTATCGGAGAAAATAGTGTACTATCGGAGAAAATAGTGTACTATCGGAGAAAATAGTGTACTATCGGGGAAAATAGCGTACTATCGGGGAAAACTAGTATACTATCAGGAAAACTAGTTTACTATCGGAGAAAATAGTAGACTATCCGGGAAAATAGTGGACTATCGGGGATAATAGTGGACTATCGGGGATAATAGTGGACTATCGGGGAAAATAGTATCATATAGTACTATCAGAAGGTAATAATAGCGATGGAATGAAAGAATGACATCAAAAACACAAAGTTTCAAATTACAGTTTCAGTTATTTATTCAAAACAAATTTATATATTATATATATTAATTTAATATTTGATTAACCCTTCAATTTTAAAAATCGAATCACAGAATTACAAGCTACACAGACACACAGGTAGCTTACAAGCTACACAGACACACAGGTAGCTTACAAGCTACACAGACACACAGGTAGCTTACAAGCTACACAGACACACAGGTAGCTCACAAGCTACACAGACACACAGGTAGCTTACAAGCTACACAGACACACAGGTAGCTTACAAGCTACACAGACACACAGGTAGCTTACAAGCTACACAGACACACAGGTAGCTCACAAGCTACACAGACACACAGGTAGCTTACAAGCTACACAGACACACAGGTAGCTTACAAGCTACACAGACACACAGGTAGCTCACAAGCTACACAGACACACAGGTAGCTTACAAGCTACACAGACACACAGGTAGCTTACAAGCTACACAGACACACAGGTAGCTCACAAGCTACACAGACACACAGGTAGCTTACAAGCTACACAGACACACAGGTAGCTTACAAGCTACACAGACACACAGGTAGCTTACAAGCTACACAGACACACAGGTAGCTTACAAGCTACACAGACACACAGGTAGCTTACAAGCTACACAGACACACAGGTAGCTCACAAGCTACACAGACACACAGGTAGCTTACAAGCTACACAGACACACAGGTAGCTTACAAGCTACACAGACACACAGGTAGCTCACAAGCTACACAGGCACACAGGTAGCTTACAAGCTACACAGACACACAGGTAGCTTACAAGCTACACAGACACACAGGTAGCTTACAAGCTACACAGACACACAGGTAGCTTACAAGCTACACAGACACACAGGTAGCTTAACTTGATTTTCTCGTAACCTCCTAAGTTTATAATTTAATTTGCTCCCTATAGAGCGCAGTACCAATTAGAATAGTGTGTCAGCAGAGCGCTAGGCAGGTACAATTGCATGCTAAAAACATCCTGATTGTAGGGGGATATTTATTAATTGCCTTTATGATGTGTAGTTACTTTTCTATTATTTTTATTGATCATATCAGTTAAATTGTTACCTGTAACTACATTTAATGATATCCGATATGTTGACACCATGAGATCGTACACATGTGATAAAGATTTTAAAAGTTTTGTTAAAAGTGCTATATATATCATATATTTAAAGAAATTGATATATTAGAGGAAATAAAAGAACCGATATTTCAAATTTTACTTTGAAACGAAGACCATTCGTTAACTTCATTACACTATAGTTAGTTACAAATATTATTATACATATACACCTTATTATTATATAATATAGCAATAGAAGTTTGATGTCATTCAATTTACTGTCAATAGTGCTTTAAATCAGTTCCAATAAATGCATCTGTGGAAACTTATTTATGCAGCTGAATAAGACGTGTTTTTCTCTATAATCCTTGATATGAAATGTTTTCCCTAGGAAGGTAACCAGGCCCATTTATCTAATACTAGTACATTAGTATTCTACCTAACACCACCAACATGAATCAATGTCCTGAATCCGATTTATTCTATATATTATTCCTTAGTAACGTAATAAAGTAATCGGAGTGGCCGGGAGAAAACATAAATTTAAAATTACTCCAAATAAAGCGGTCTCTTTCTTACTACTGGGAATAACAACAAAGTGAAGCCTCCTGTAAGGCATGGCCTGAAACAACTGAATAGAGCCTCCTGTAAGGCATGGCCTGAAACAACTTTATGGAGCCTCTTGTAAGGCATGGCCTGAAACAACTGAATAGAGCCTCCTGTAAGGCATGGCCTGAAACAACTTTATGGAGCCTCTTGTAAGGCATGGCCTGAAACAACTGAATGGAGCCTCCTAAATAGCATGGCCTGAAACAACTGAATGGAGCCTCCTGAAAGGCATGGCCTGAAACAACTGAATAGAGCCTCCTGTAAGGCATGGCCTGAAACAACTGAATGGAGCCTCCTGAAAGACATGGCCTGAAACAACTGAATGGAGCCTCCTAAATAGCATGGCCTGAAACAACTGAATGGAGCCTCCTGAAAGGCATGGCCTGAAACAACTGAATGGAGCCTGCTGAAAGACATGGCCTGAAAAAGTTGAATGGAGCCTCCTGAATGGCATGGCCTGAAACAACTGAATGGATCCTCCTGAAAGACATGGCCTGAAACAACTGAATAGAGTCTCCTAAATGGCATGGCCTGAAACAACTGAATAGAGTCTCCTGAATGGCATGGCCTGAAACAACTGAATAGAGTCTCCTGAATGGCATGGCCTGAAACAACTGAATAAGGCCTCCTGAATGACATGGCCTGAAACAACTGAATAAAGCCTCCTGAATGGCATGGCCTGAAACAACTGAATAAAGCTTCCTGAATGGCATGTCCTGAAACAACTAAATGGAGCCTCCTGAATAGCTTGGCCTGAAACAATTGAATGGAGCCTGCTGAATGGTATGGCCTGAAACAACTGAATAAAGCCTCCTGATTGACATGGCCTGAAGCAACTGAATAAAGCCTTCTGAATAGCATGGCCTGAAACAACTGAATGGAGACTGCTGAACATTAAAATTAATTAGAGTGCATAGTCATGGACTATCCGTCAAGTAATACAAGCAGCTCTAATGAGGTTTCATTCCGTGGATTTTAAGGACATTAGGTTCAATATAGAGTGATTGATAGGCACCCCTTTGCTTTCATTCATCCTAATATTGCTGAGTCTATTACTCCGTTGATATGGAATGCTAGGAATAGCTTCAGTGATTCGTGAGACCAAAGGGAAGTCATATAGCGTGATATATAGAGCTTCAAATATATACATTGATCTAATAACTAACTTCGCTTATTATATTTATTCAACGATGGATAATGATGTGAAATTAACTCAAAAGATAACCTATAATGTTTGTGATCAATAGGTATTCTTTTTGGTGATCAATAGATATTCTTTTTGGTGATCAATAGATATTCTTTTTGGTGATCAATAGGTATTCTTTTTGGTGATCAATAGATATTCTTTTTGGTGATCAATAGATATTCTTTTTGGTGATCAATAGATATTCTTTTTGGTGATCAATAGATATTCTTTTTGGTGATCAATAGATATTCTCTTTGGTGATCAATAGATATTCTTTTTGGTGATCAATAGATATTCTTTTTGGTGATCAATAGATATTCTTTTTGGTGATCAATAGATATTCTTTTTGGTGATCAATAGATATTCTTTTTGGCGATCAATAGATATTCTTTTTGGTGATCAATAGATATTCTCTTTGGTGATCAATAGGTATTCTTTTTGGTGATCAATAGATATTCTTTTTGGTGATCAATAGATATTCTCTTTGGTGATCAATAGGTATTCTCTTTGGTGATTATTAAATATTCTCTTTGGTGATCAATAGATATTCTTTTTAGTGATCAATAGGTATTCTTTTTGGTGATCAATAGATATTCTTTTTGGTGATCAATAGATATTCTTTTTGGTGATCAATAGATATTCTTTTTGGTGATCAATAGATATTCTTTTTGGTGATCAATAGATATTCTCTTTGGTGATCAATAGGTATTCTTTTTGGTGATCAATAGATATTCTTTTTGGTGATCAGTAGATAATCTTTTTGGTGATCAATAGATATTCTTTTTGGTGATCAATAGATATTCTTTTTGGTGATCAATAGGCATTCTTTTTGGTGATCAATAGGTATTCTCTTTGGTGATCAATAGGTATTCTTTTTGGTGATCAATAGATATTCTTTTTGGTGATCAATAGGTATTCTTTATGGTGATCAATAGATATTCTCTTTGGTGATCAATAGGTATTCTTTTTGGTGATCAATAGGTATTCTTTTTGGTGATCAATAGATATTCTTTTTGGTGATCAATAGATATTCTTTTTGGTGATCAATAGATATTCTTTTTGGTGATCAATAGATATTCTTTTTGGTGATCAATAGATATTCTTTTTGGTGATCAATAGGTATTCTATTTGGTGATCAATAGATATTCTTTTTGGTGATCAATAGATATTCTTTTTGGTGATCAATAGGTATTCTTTTTGGTGATCAATAGATATTCTTTTTGGTGATCAATAGATATTCTCTTTGGTGATCAATAGGTATTCTTTTTGGTGATCAATAGATATTCTTTTTGGTGATCAGTAGATAATCTTTTTGGTGATCAATAGATATTCTTTTTGGTGATCAATAGATATTCTTTTTGGTGATCAATAGGTATTCTTTTTGGTGATCAATAGGTATTCTTTTTGGTGATCAATAGATATTCTTTTTGGTGATCAATAGATATTCTCTTTGGTGATCAAAAGGTATTCTCTTTGGTGATTATTAAATATTCTCTTTGGTGATCAATAGATATTCTTTTTGGTGATCAATAGGTATTCTTTTTGGTGATCAATAGATATTCTTTTTGGTGATCAATAGATATTCTTTTTGGTGATCAATAGATATTCTTTTTGGTGATCAATAGATATTCTTTTTGGTGATCAATAGATATTCTTTTTGGTGATCAATAGGTATTCTATTTGGTGATCAATAGATATTCTTTTTGGTGATCAATAGATATTCTTTTTGGTGATCAATAGGTATTCTTTTTGGTGATCAATAGATATTCTTTTTGGTGATCAATAGATATTCTTTTTGGTGATCAATAGATATTCTCTTTGGTGATCAATAGGTATTCTTTTTGGTGATCAATAGATATTCTTTTTGGTGATCAATAGGTATTCTTTATGGTGATCAATAGATATTCTCTTTGGTGATCAATAGGTATTCTCTTTGGTGATCAATAGGTATTCTCTTTGGTGATCATTAAATATTCTCTTTGGTGATCAATAGATATTCTTTTTGGTGATCAATAGATAATAATCTATTTAATTTTCTTATGAAGAAGTAGCAATGCCAATATCCATTTTATAGTATTATGGAATAAATAGTAATTCCAAATTATCAGTCATGTGGCTTTCATATTAAAACACCGAACGTTTATTATTATATAGAATATATATTTATCAATAGAATATATTATTACAAAAGTCGCTTAACAATAATCAAATACAGTTAATTGGCAGACTGCATGAACAATAATTGCCTACAGACGTGATAAAGAGAAAGGAAGTAGGCATCTTTAATTGCCCGCTCGCATTATCATTCATAGGTTTTTTCACGAAGTTATAACTTCAGTTCATCCCCAATAAATCACACCGCTAGCGTATGTAGCGATAGGGCTAGACCGTAACCTACCGTGGGACTTCATCCGCTAGTCTTAAAGGGCCGTACACACGCAGGGTTTTTTAAGTCTTTCCACTAGAGTTTTTGCTAAGCTCCTCCTACTTTTTCCACGAGAATAAGAAAATAAGAAAAAACGATATAATTGTTATACCTGATGGTATCCATGATACCATCAGGTATCATGGATACCAACTACAATAAAATAACAATTATATTGTTTTTTCTTATTTTATTCAAAAGTCTCGTGGAAAAAGTAGGAGGAGCTTAGCAAAAACTCTAGTGGAAAGACTTAAAAAAACCTGCGTGTGTACGACCCTTTATGTTTAGACCATGGAATGTTCCAGGAGGCGTGGGAAGCAGACGAAACTTCCAGAGGGGAAAAACAAGAGGGATGACTATTCTTAGAGTCCTTCTTTCTGTACATTTGAGATGAGTTTTATTCTTTTCATGAACACTCAATCAAAAGAAGTGGGATAGCGAATGATTTATGGATCATTTTTTGTACCTTTCACTACAAAATTAGAGACAATGGACTGGTTAGTTCTAGTTGGGACTTGATAAGGTAATTGCCAGACGTTTATTGTACCATTTAGATGATTTAGATGGCCATTGAGCTTCTCATAAGCTCAAACTTTGGCCCATTGCTAATCTCAAAAATTAGTCCTGGGATACCTATATGATTTACTTTATAGTTTAGGAAATTCATTCTTATTTTTTGGAAGCGTTTTTGTTGAATAGATAACAATATCATTTGAGGAAGTTATATATAGAAAATGTCTTTTACAGTTAAATTAAGAACGATGTTGTTGAATTTCTGTTTGATTAATAATTTAATACCATTTATTTAGATTTCACTAGCTTGGATATGAAAGAATTTTTAATTAAAGGACATCATTCTCATGGCGTTTGAATCCACATCTGAAACTCATTACAGTAACAAGACTCTTAAATAAAATAAACAGAAAGAGAACAAAGAAGGAAGATCAAAGATATGAGACATGAATAAAGGCCAGCACGGCCTCTAAAAGAAAAATTGAAATGGGTAAGAAGAAAGGAATTAAAAAAAACCTACATTGTTTATAGGACTCTTTTTAACAATGTATAAATATTCCATAAGTAATTATAAACTTTTTATGGAAATAAAGGAATAAAATGATGAATACTAGTTGAGTACGAATATTCAATGATAAAATAATATCGAAACTCTATTTAAAAAGGTACTGATTGCAAGAAAATTAATGAGTCTGTCAATAGATCATTATATCAAGTTGTAAAGTCAGTTAGGGTAAGTTCCGAATTATCGGTCAGTACTACATCTTCGGTCATATAAGAAAAAACAATATAAAAATTGTTATTATTACACAGTGTTATCTAATACTTCTGCAAACCCGGGTTTGTAGAAGTATTAGATAACACTGTGTAATAATAACAATTTTTATATTGTTTTTTCTTATATGACCGAAGATGTAGTACTGACCGATAATTCGGAACTTACCCTATTTAAATCATTCTATCACAAAAAAGAGATAAGTTATTACTTGAAAAGCAAATTGTAAAGCACCAATCAATTAGTGGCAGATTTCACATCTTCTGATTGGAAATCTATAACCCGGAAACAGAAAAGTGACGGAAACTCGATAATTTAACCACCATTGAATTGGATTCACTGCAATACTCTTTTATATTATTGCAGTAAATAATTGCCACACATGAGAGATAACATTATAAAAAATCTACACCGTCGCTAATTAGGAGAAAATTAATAATTGCCAAAAAAAAAAGATAGCCCAGTGCCGCAATTTAGTTATCATTTTTCATTAATTGTGTGGAAAATAATATCAGTTCAAAAAAACTCACTCTGATTAAACAGTTTGAAAAATGATTCCGTTGAACATATAAAACATTTCTTACAATTACTAAACTCTAATATAACGATATAATGAATGGTATTAGAGCTTTATTGCAAAGCATGGAATTAGGTATTATTGTAAGATAATTATGTTCCACAAATATTTATTCTCTATTCTTTTGTATTACCTAATTAGGAATAAATAATATTAATATTTAAGACATTTTCAGTATGAAATAAAGAAAAGTTTTAAGTATAGTAAAGAAATACAGTGAAGATTTCTTATGATGACTGAGATTGAAATGATATTTCATATTTAGAGAAATCAGTCACTTGTTTCAATCTCGAATTTAGATAAAATCAGTCACTTGTTTCAGTCTCGAATTTAGATAAAATCAGTCACTTGTTTTAGTCTTGAATTGAGATAAATCAGTCACTTGTTTCAGTCTCGAATTTAGATAAAATCAGTCACTTGTTTTAGTCTTGAATTGAGATAAATCAGTCACTTGTTTCAGTCTCGAATTTAGATAAATCAGTCACTTGTTTCAGTCTCGAATTTAGATAAATCAGTCACTTGTTTTAGTCTTGAATTGAGATAAATCAGTCACTTGTTTCAGTCTCGAATTTAGATTAAATCTGTCACTTGTTTTAGTCTTGAATTGAAATAAATCAGTCACTTGTTTCAGTCTCGAATTTAGATAAATCAGTCACTTGTTTCAGTCTCGAATTTAGATAAATCAGTCACTTGTTTCAGTCTCGAATTTAGATAAATCAGTCACTTACTCCATTTCTCATCAATTCTATTCTTATTCTCCAAGGATAACTGTTGCAAATATATCGAAGAATATTCGAATATTCTTATCGCCTCGAGGATGAAACATTTATTCGCTGAATATTCTTTGTAAAGACCAGGGCAGACATTTTGTTCACTTTTCTTAAGAAAGGCCTTTATGTTGACAAACTCAAACCTGTAAAAACCATTGCCCGTAGACTTTTTCTTTCGCCTTTACAACCATTGGAAACAAATAATTTAATAAACTTAAGAGTATTGGAAGACTTGGAATGTTTCATTTCAATTAAAATAGAATTTTTATAAAATAATTAAGAATTGAGTTTCGTACTTTTACTTGTTTTCAATGTTATTTATAAATCCTTTTAAAAGATAATAGCCAATATGAAAAGGATACAGTATCATTGGAAATAATTTATCTATTTTAGTAGGGGTTTAACGTCTGCTTCGTAACCTTAGGCCATATCATAAATTAACTACAAGAAACTGGAAGAAGCAGTCAGAAAGGAAAGTGGCTCCATGACCAACATCACCTACCATCGTCGTTGACAATGCTCATGAATGCAGAAAAGCTACTAACATAGGGAATAACTCAGATCTCTTAATTTAGTACTGATTGAAAGTAAATTTGATCAAACAAATGGATGGTACTAAAAACTACACCATTTAGTTTAGAACTGCAAAAAATCTGAACTAATAAATTTGATTATTCATAATTCAGTAACTAATGTTAATTTTAGTAACTATTTACAAAAGGCAATTATGGTAAGAAGGAATATTGGAGTCCAAATTTTCACATCTTCATAGTTATTACCTATAAATAAATATGTATTAGAGACTAAAGTAAATTCGAAAAGACTTTAGTTTTTATAGTTTTGGATTACTGACTAAGCTAAAGTGTTAGTTAATTGAATCAATTATTTAGAAAGTTCATAGTTATTTAAGGATGTCAAAACTGTTCTAAACCCACTGCTTTTAGGCATTTTGTAGAACATAGATTTACTCAAACGTTTTATTTTCTACAACAAAGTTGCTAGAAGAAATTTTGCATACAGTTATTATTTAAGTGAATCAATAATTTTTTACCATTAATTTTTTCAATATTAATTATTTCATTATTTTTCCATTAAAATCTGCTACAAAGTAATTTGTTAAAAAGTATTTAATTTTTAGTGTCTCTAAATGTTACTGGCGTGTAAAATTTACTTAAAAACACGAAAGAGTTGCATGAATAGTTTAAAAAGAACAAAGGTAATTTATTTGGCAGTGTTATCGTTTGAAATTGAATTAAATCGAAATGTAACGAGAATTTCATCTCGAAAGAACAAAACTACATATATAGATATTTAACACAAATATACATTAATTGGTATTGTTTCTATTTACTAATCAGAATCTTTTACTAACTAAGAAAAGGAGAGGTTAACCAAGGCACTGTTAGCAAATCTAAAAAAAACTCTTAAATGGTATAATTCTAATACTTCCTTTCTTTCATAATGTGTTTAATACCTTTTTAAATGGTAATATACCTACTGTTAATTTTACGGGAACAATTAGAGAATATATTGCAATATAGGTTTAAGAAATAATTACATTTAGGGACCCGGTCACACGAGCGTGTTTGACTCTGAGGAAATATTGAACCCATTTAATATGTATCCATGATACGCAACGCTTTTGACATTGCGTATCATGGATACATATGAAATGGGTTTAACAATAATTTCCTCAGAGCAAGTGTTGAGTCAGTGGCCAAAATAATATCGCGTCTTGCAGGACGCTAAAATCCTTATTTTTGGGTCACGTGACTGGCAATCTAGCGTCAGTTTAATGGAGAAATGATATAACTGAAACAAAATAAGGTTTTACACCGTCTTCCTTAGCGTCCTGCAATCGCTGCAACTCTTCCTCTCTCTAGAGTAGTTTATCATAACTCTATGCCTCAGAGTCAAAAACGCTGTGCAAAAACGCTCGAGTGACCAGGCGGCCCTTAAAGTATTTCATACGTTTTGTGAGTTATGAAGCATTATTGCCTCTCAGAGAATTTTATATGAATGATTTTGTGTATTTTAGCCTTTAGGTTTATAAACATGTAATATTATCTAATAGAAGAATTTCTGGTATGTAGAGGATAGTCAAAATACGAAATGTAAATCGATTATTTGTATTAAAATTTTCCAATATTTACAATAGGATATATCAAATTACAATTTTATTCTTGTAAATGAAATTTAAAACCATTTTTCAGCAACAACATTCAAATTAGTTTATTTTTAATTAATAAACAAGGTTTGCTAATCTAAAGAACAATATCGAACAATTAAAATTATATTGCACTTGATACCAATTAATTAAAATTCGTTGGTTATAACTATTATGCTTAAAGTCAGTAGAATTATTTCAGTGTGTACCAAATTATTTATTTGCCAAGGAGATAAATAAAATATCTTCCAGGTTTAAATGTTCAATATTTTAAAATGGGCCCGTGCATCTAAAGCAGATAAAACTTTTATATGTAGGGTAATATATACGAATTATCGGTCAGTACTACATCTTCGGTCATATAAAAAAAAACAATATAGAAATTATAATTATTACACAGTGCTATCTAATAATAATTTTTTTTATAGTTTTTTCTTATATGACCGAAGATGTAGTACTGACCAATAATTCGTAACTTACCCAAATCTTAGGTTCCTGATCAATATTGAAAGATAAATTTTAATCAAAGTATGGAATTCGTATCAAACTCATCTTTATATTATTTGAAAGGAGCATCTTCTTAACTAACGATCAGTGCAGTGATTGGTTTGAATTAATAACTATAATAGAACTCAATATATTTTTATTTTTCATATTTAAATGGTTACTCACGGACCCTTTTTTGTTGCTCTCCGCACTACAGAAAAGTACAATACACAAGAAGAACTTCCTTCTAAACTATCTAGCTAAGTACATGGAAATCTTATTCACTTTCAAACATAAAAACTCATGCAGTTATTGTTGATCTGATTAATTTAACTACATTTGAATGATACCAGGTACAGTAGGAATCCTCTATAGTGACTGTAGAGTCCTGAGTGAGGAAGTAGCCTGTATAGTGAACTAATTATATTTAGTCTGCCATGAATGACCATCAGTTTTAGAAAACGAATGCCCATTTTATGGTAGACTTATGAAATTTTGTTCACTATACAGGCTACTTCCTTACTCAGGACTCTACATTCACTATAAGAGTCTCATTATAGAGGAATTCTACTGCAGTAATCATAACTATTGCTTTCATTTCTGATATGCCATCGATAAATAAAGAATCTTTTAATTTGTTTCTTCGGTAGAAACCATTGATGATTGTCGTTTTCTTTACGCATCTGCAGGGGTGACTAAAGGGCCGTACACACGTAGGTTTTTTTCAGTTTTTCCACCAGACTTTTTGCTAAGCTCCTCCTACTTTTCCACGAGAATATAAGAAAAAACGATATAATTATTATTTATTTTAGTTGGTATCTATGATACCTCCAGGTATCATGGATAAATAAATAATGATTATATCGTTTTTTCTTATATTCTCGCTGAAAAGTAGGAGGAGCTTAGCAAAAAGTCTGGTGGAAATACTCAAAAAACCCTATGTGTGTACGGCACTTTAAAAAAAAAGACTTTTGAGAAGCAGCTCTCTTACATATTTAATCTTTAGGTCAAATTCTACTCCAATGAAGCTTAATTATAAAATTCAAAAATATATATCATTTGGGTAGGAGTTAAGTTTTTTTTATTTATTTAAGATCGTCTTAAGGTTACCTTAGTAGAGTAGAAAAGGCTTTCAGGGAGTAGGGGGAAGATCGTATGGATAGAAAATGTCCATGGTACTTAAAATAGTAGCGGTAACTTAGCTAATAATGTAAATAAGTCATTATTTCTGCAGCAAGTCTAAGGAACTTTCACAAGAAATTGATACTTCGTCATTACTTTCAATATGTTTCGTTGTTTAACTGACTTTTCTTATAAGTTTTCTATGTTTTTACCTGTATAGAACATACAAGTATATTGACTTGGTGAACACACTTTTCTGAATAGGTTTGGCACAATAATTGTTCAGTTTTTATACCTAACAAAATAATTAATTAATAGCATTTAAATAAATGAAGATTCATTATTTTCCATCTCAAAAAATGGTCAAAATCTCAATAATTCAAATTAAATGAATATAATTACTAAGAAAATATTTTATTGTCACCCAAGTTTGAATGATCAATGACTAATGATAAAAAGTTAAAATTTAACAATACTAATTATGACGTCATAGACTAGCAAGATAAAGTGTTCGAGTTTTCAAAGAAGGTGAACCTTTTCGAAAAAAACGTTGTTTTGAACATATCAAAAACTCTTATATATAAAATGAATTAAACATTTTTCAATCTAATATATTAATAAAATATTTGAAACCATTTTATTAATAGAAAGAACATACCAGAATTATATTAAAAAATTAATATCTTGCGCTACTAGGACGCCATCTTTGTTTGCAACAGAATGGTGTTGAGAAACCACTTTATGACGTCATTGTCGACTCTACTGATCAGTGCTCTGATTGGCTGAGTGTTCTGTTGCAACCGTGACGTCACAGACGCCATATATGGTAGTTCTTATAAAAACAAAAGAGTGACCAAGAAGTAATTTGTCACCTCCACAGTTACCTACTCTATTCTTTTAATAGAATAAATGGATATAAATTCTACAAAATATGCAGTCGTTGAACTAACTGAATTGGTAGTAATATTAGTTAAGGGCATCGAACTTACACATCTCTCCTTGTTCTTGATGGTGAAATACGATTTGGTGGAAGGGAGAAGGGGTAGGTATATCCAACCCTATTGTCTATCAAACCCTATCAGAAAATTAGATCTGGTCTGATTTCTAGGTACCTAAATGGTTACAAGATTCAATTCATCTCTTAAACATTTTAGCTAGAAGTTAAAATAAAGAAATTATCATGTATGAGAAATAGGGTAAGTTCCGAATTATCGGTCAGTGCTACATCTTCGGTCATATAAGAAAAAACAAATAAAAATTATTATTATTACACAGTGCTATCTAATAACAATTTTTACATTGTCTTTTCTTTTATGTCCGAAGATGTAGCACTGACCGATAATTCGGAACTTACCCTATCTAAAATATTAAACTGGTTGAGGAATAAAATTTAAAAATAACAGAATAATGATCAGTCGCCGTATTTTTACAAAAATACTTCAAAAACAATTTTGATTTTTTAAAATTACTAAGCAATTTCATTCATTAAAAACGCATTAAAAGCGAGAAATTAAAATTAATAGAGATTCTTAATTAATGTAAATTAAAATAAACTATAGCTATTGAGCATCAAGCAAAATTTCTAGTAAAAACAAAAAAAAAAAAGGTTAGAATCTAAAATCCTAAATAGTGAAGAAAACTCTCGATAAAAATGTGATACTAATTAACACTAACATTCATAGAAAATGACTTGGAAGCAAGAAATTGACTTCATTTCTTGGTGTTTCACTAATAACGTTTTAAAGAATACCCACCAACAGAGAATAAGTTATAGACACTCGTAAAGACAATCATATCACAATATCACGACTAACTCACTTCTCTTCTAACTAATGTCAAGTTTTCGAATGAAGTACCCAAAGATTTAAAACAAAAAGGATAGAGGATAAGACTTCGTAAAGTGCAATTATTAACCCCTAGTGTTGCTCTAGACCTGTGGGTACTTCACCGAATCATTTTTCAGATAATTATGCGTCTGCAGGGGCAATGAAATTGCAATTAAAGTAAAACTCCTGAGTAATGTAGTATGTTCTAAGTTTAAATTATTGAAAATGACATACGTCAAGTTACCCCTCAATAACCATAGTTTTCTCCAAGATTTTCAATCATAGAAAACTATCTAGAGCACCAGAGATATGAAGTGGCTTTGAGTTATGGAGGAACCAATACTTCATAACTCAGGAGTTTCACTGTAATGAAATTATCATATAGAAGATATTTTGTGATTTTCATTGAGAAGCCTATAGGCCTATAGGGTAGGAGACTTATTTTCATTTACCTCATATCACAAATATTACGTAAAATTATGGTAGATTGTATCTCATAACTTTCAACATCTATAGACAGATTACGATATCTCTCTACATTATTTTTCTAGCGTTAGTAGGTTTTATTATTTTGATTAGATGCTACTAGACTCGCTACGTTAAATCAATGTAGAAAGATTATTGCTGGTAATGGTAGCACTGATATAAGCCAGCTAATATCCTCGTGACTACAGTCAGCGAATATAGTATCAAATATTTACAGCTAATACCGACATGAGGTAGTGATTAAAATATCCCCAGTCAATATTAGGAATAGTACCATCGTTCATCGATTACAAATATCCAAATCAAAAATATTGTCGGAAAATATTTTTATTGCTACTGTTAGCGGATATTGTTGGCGCTTATCGGTGATTGATATCGTTAACGCTTATCGTTATCTGATATTGTTAGTTAACTGATATCGTTAACGCTTAATGATAGCAGATATTGTCAGCACTTAACGATAGCAGATATCGTTTGCTAACATTGACAGCAATATCGTTAACAATGTTTCTAGATGTTGAAAGTCATGAGAGTGGTCGTACGCTACATCCTTCGACTCAGTCTGTGGACATTGTTGGTCTCAGGCGCTAGCTTGATAGAGGGCAGAGTCAGCAGAGATCTCTCTGGAAAAACAAACACCAATGAGTTAGTAGGCTGGAACACAGAGCTTTTAAAGGCTTGTTAACACATGTCAGGTTTCTGTCTCCGTTGATATTAAAGTAATGATATTTTTTTTCACTGACACTGAAGTACTGAGAGGAGACGGATTGGACACGTCACGGATAGAACACTGATGTGCGTGAAAAAGCCTTATACCTATCAGGCAACTATATTATTATCGAAAGTATAATAACAACGTACACTGTTACTAGCAACATTTGTAACATTATTTTACGACTAAAAAACAAGTTAATAATCCTGCTGTAAATCATTTAAAAGAGAAATATTCACCAGCCGCCATGATGAAGTTAATCAATATTAGGTAAAATATTATTATGGTTTTAATCTATTGCGAACAATTTTCTTGAAGAATTAATAACGAAGATCACTTTTTTTTTCAATATATTTTTTAAATTTTTGGGAAATATTGGTCAAGTAATCTTATATTACGTTTCATAATTTTTTTTTCAAATTACTGTTTTAAGTTAAGGAAATTTAAATTGGTATCCATGATATGAGAAGGTAACATGGATACAAATTATAATATCAGTTAAACTACATTTTTTCCCTATAAGATCGATAATGTGGATGAGATCGATAACTATGAATATACTCTAAATAGGTAAGATAATTTAAAGTAATTAGTGTCTAATATTCTCATTTCTATGGTAAATTAAAAGAGAAGTTTCGAATTCATTGACGGTGAACTTGATCCATACTTCAGAAACGATGTAAACAAATGGCGTCGCACAGAGTACTGTCAAACATTTAAGTTAATTTCCATAAAATTTCCACAAAATGCAACTGAATAATAAATAGCACATTTCTTATTTAAAAACAAAATGGTAAACGTCACACAGAGTATTTTCGGATGTTCCAATATTGTACTTAGCATACTTCTCTATTTCTTTATTATGCTCAGTTTGCTCACCATGGTCAAGATGCTGAGTCTGCTGCAGTAAGTCCCCGAAGTATTTGTGTTTCATTGCATTCTCACAGGATATTCTCCGAGAAGGTAAAATCTAAAGGACGGAAAAGAACTACCTGAGATAGTGTGCCTCTTAGTTGCTAGAGGTCGCTTGCATATTGCATGGCGCCTTTGATACCATTCAAAATACTAAACTCATTTTTAAATATTAAAATGAGGCCTATTAAGTTATGCTCAAGATAAATAGAGGTAAATATTCATAGAGGTGTGTTTTGAATCACTTTGAGGTCAACAATTTAAAGTATTTTCTATTTAAGTCATTTTAAATATTTCTTTTCAATATTTAAAAAAAGCCATTTTTCATTATTCTATAAAGGAGAAAAACTCTGATGATTTCATAACAATAATTAAAAAGAACTGTTCTTGGCAATTATAGAAAGCTTTATGATGTTTCTACGGTATATTGTTACTTTTAGTTGTTGCTTTAATATATTTTTAAAGAGAATATAGTATTTTAAGAAATATGGAGTATTAGATTATTCAAAGAAGATAAGGAGTATTATATCATTTGAATAGCTATACAGTATTAGATAATTTAAAGAGTATGTACGTACCTGTAGAAATAGAATGGCCATGGCCTCAGCTAGGGGGATGTCCTGCAGTCGGGGGAAGCAGGAGGTTAGTCTGCGGGGTCTGTAGGGGAGCATCCGGTGTGGTTTGTACTGGGGGAACTTGGACACCCCGGGGTAATTATCCTCAGTGGGGGTGCCAACAACCTGCAGACAGATGGTATGTGAAACAGTGAATAAAATTAAGACAATTTCAATTTTTTGACAGTTTCATGGTTAGGCTAGCAAGGAAGGAAGAAAAATAAATTCAATTAAATAACTAAAGAATTAGTTATATTTTAATTTACCTTGAACACTTTATCGAGCTGGTCATGCACATCTCTAACGCCCGGAAAAGCAGGTGAGCCTGTGATCATCTCAATGAAGATGCACCCGACGCCCCAAAGGTCTAGGGAGGTGGTGTAGTCTGTGGACCCCAGCAACACGTCTGGGGGTCTGTACCAAAGGGTCACCACCTCGTGGGAGTAGGTGCGAGAGGGGACGGACTTTGCCCTCGCCAGACCTAAGTGGAAAAAGGGAGACAGGTAGATATTAGTGAGAGGAGAAAATATTAGTTAATATATAAACATAATGGTTCTATAAACTCTTATAGCTAGTTTCTTCGAAAAATACTTCAATAACATTAAAATATAAATTAAAACTGGTAATGAAATTAGGATTTTTTTTGACGAATTCCTTTTTCGAATAATTGTATTTTAAAGTTATCGAATAATTATGAATTTATTATAGAAAAAAAAAATTAAATATAGATGGTGTTTTGTATGTCATGGTTATATTGCGTGAAACATATTCTTGTGAATAATCTTGGCACTGGTACTTGTGTACCATTCTATTACCGGTGATAATTTTGCCACCGGTAATTGAGTACCATACTATTACCGGTGATATTCTTGTCACCGGTAGTTGAGTACCGGTAGTTGAGTACCATTCTATTACCGGTGATATTTTTGTCACCGGTAGTTGTGTACCATTCTATTACCGGTGGTAATTTTGCCACCAGGTAGTTGAGTACCATACTATTACCGGTGATATTCTTGTCACCGGTAGTTGAGTACCGGTAGTTGAGTACCATTCTATTACCGGTGATATTCTTGTCACCGGTAGTTGAGTACCATTCTAGTAGCGGGGATATTCTTGTCGCCGGTAGTTGTGTACCATTCTATTACCGGTGATAATCTTCCACCGGTAGTTGTGTACCATTCTATTACCGGTGATAATCTTGCCACTGGTACTTGTGTACCATTCTATTACCGGTGATAATTTTGCCACCGGTAGTTGAGTACCATTCTATTACCGGTGATATTCTTGTCACCGGTAGTTGTATATCATTCTATTACCGGTTATATTCTATTAACTGTGATAATTTGCCACCGCTAGCGGTGTACCATTCTATTACCGGTGATATTCTATTACTGGTGATAATTTTGCCACCGGTAGCTGAGTACCATTCAATTACCGGTGATATTCTATTACAGGTGATATTCAATTACCGGTGATATTCTATTACCGGTGATATTCTATTACCGGTGATATTCTATTACTGGTGATATTCTATTACCGGTGATATTCTATTACCGGTGATATTCTATTACCGGTGATATTCTATTACCGGTGATATTCTATTACCAGTGATATTCTATTACCGGTGATATTCTATTACCGGTGATATTCTATTACCGGTGATATTCTATTACCGGTGTCATTACTCTGCATGATACTGCGACGCTAAAGACGCCATCAATAACGCTATGGAGACGCGTCGCCAAATTGAACTCGGAATCGAAAGCAGTCCCATAATTTGGAATGGTAATATGATTGGAACGAAACCAACTCTATTCCTAGATGTGATCAAATAGAAAACCATAAGGAAGTCTTTTCAACATCAAATTGGAATGTGAAAGCGATGCGAAATTCAATTAGTCAAAATAGTGGAAAATTTCACATACTTTTTAAAATAAATTTATTAACCGAACATCAGCAAATATTTGACCATCGGACACTTTTTTTATTTTCACTGAAAACCTTCAATCGCCTTCAAAGCATCAAATTAGATATATTTCCTTCCCATCTCCCGATGCAATTGGAAAAGTCCGGCTCATATTTTCCCCTCCAAAAGACACGTAAATCTAAATCATATTAGGTAAAGAAAATACCCTGTCGATCATGATCAATATCTCTTATCTAATATATTTACGGCATTATTTCAAACAAAGTTGGTATTAATTTTCTCCTAACTTCATTTTAACTAAATCAAGAAACTTACCAAAATCTGCAATTTTCAACTCGCCAATTTCTGAGATGAGTAAATTTTGGGGCTTGATGTCCCGATGAAGAATTCTACGACGGTGACAGAAGACCAAACCTCTGAGGAGCTGGAAGAGGAAGAGCTGCACATTGCGGGGGTGGAGACCCCCACTGTGACGCTCAAGGTACTGGGACAGGTCCGTATGCTGTGGGCGAGGGGAATGTGGATATATTTCACCTCAAACAGTTTTAGATAATATATTTTATTTTAGTTGGAGTTTAACATCTGCATTCAGTTATTACGACTATTACACTGACGTCAAAAGGAAATTAAATAAAAGGGACTGGAAGGAGCAGTCACATAAACAAAGTTTTCTACCACCGTCAGTGACGATGCTCATGGACGCAGAAAAGATACTCCGTGAATGCAGTCACTTACCAAGGATTGTGACAAAAAGGGACACGAGCACCGGTGACTGCACTCATGGATGGAAGAGGGAAATGAAGAGGTGAGAGTAAATGAAGCTTAGGAGCCTACCTAACGCAAAATCTAAGATCTCGTAGTTGAAGAGCATAACCCTAGTCCTTTTTTCTAAAACTGCAAGTATCGTTAAAAATTCAAACATGGTAAAGATGAAAAAGATAATCCATAATTCAAATTACAACAGTTCTCGGCAAAAGGGACGCCACCTCCTTCTCTTCCATTCACCACAGACAGCTTTAGGATAGACCCCTGATGGCCATTTAAAAAGAAAGAGAGCACATAACCACTCACCACATATTCCTAACCACTCACCACATACACATAACCACTCACCACATATTCCTAACCACTCACCACATATTCCTAATCACTCACCACATATTCCTAACCACTCACCACATATTCATAACCACTCACCACATATTCATCACCACTCACCACATATTCCTAACCACTCACCACATACACACAACCACTCACCACATACACACAACCACTCACCACATACACATAACCACTCACCACATACACATAACCACTCACCACATATTCCTAACCACTCACCACATATTCATCACCACTCACCACATATTCCTAACCACTCACCACATACACACAACCACTCACCACATACACATAACCACTCACCACATACACATCACCACTCACCACATACACATCACCACTCACCACATATTCCTAACCACTCACCACATATTCCTAACCACTCACCACATATTCAAAGACGAAGGTAAGAGTTTCTCGGGTGTGAATGATGTCATGAAGTGTAACTATATTGGCGTGCTTCAGCTGCTTCAGAAGAGAAGCTTCTCTGATTGCTGTGAAGGGAGCACCTTCTTCTTCCTGAAGTCTGATTTCCTTCAGGGCGACCACTTGGTTCGTCAGGCTGAAAAGAAAGCAAAGCTTTTTAGTCGAGGAGATTTCAGTTGCTCAGGAGTTATATTTCGAACTATTTAAAATACCTTTCTAAAGTAAAAAGTTCAACTTTTTCAATCATTTTGGCTAGAAAATTAGTCATTTGACTTGAATTTGAACAGTTGCTATATTTCAGGTCATTACGACCAATAAATACAGGTCAAGGTGAATATGAATGATCACTTTCGGAATTAGTCCAAATAACCACTATATTTCATTTATAGTATAATGGGAACAACTAATTAACAAATTTACTAGTATTTTTATTTAATATTTATTAGAATTATTAGAGGCTAAACATTATCCACGTTGTGATTTCATAATATACAGTAATATCATACTAAAATAATATCCGCTAAAATTATGTAATATCCACTAATACTATATTAAAAAAATATTCTTCTTCTCCATTTAATAGTTGTGCATTTTTCATTCGTATGTTGTATGTATTTATTATTTTTCATTAGGTATAAATATATTCGTATAAATCTGAATAACTTAATTATGATACTGTGAGGTAATAATTAAATAAGTATTACATTAATTAAATTCAAAAGAGAGATGATATTCACTAGGGATGGCATTTTTATTTCCTACTGATTTTATTAAAGTTTCCCGCTCCCTCACAGAATGAGTTTACAATTCTCCTTTGAAAGTAATAAGAATAACATATTACAGTATTACAAAATAAACAACTAATGCTAATTAAAAGCATTAACGTTTAATATTGCAAATAGAGATAAACTGATAAGATTTTCCATGCATAGAAAGAAAGTCAGAGGGGACAATGTAATCGGTGGTGATAAGCTAATTAAGTGCTATAACCTGTGTACATGAATAAGGTACATTGTGATACGAAAAATAAAGCTGATACGAAGGTGCAATTCTCATCCTAACGAGATATCATTAGATGCAAGAAATGGAGGCGATTATCATTTGCTACAAGGCACATAATCTCTTGGGCCTACTTATTATCCCTACAACAACACTCTTTTGCATCCATTTCAATATAATATACAGGGTAAGATACGAATTGGCGGTCGGTTTTACATCTTCGGCTGCATAAGTAAAAAAATTATAGTAATTAAAATTTAATAACAATTATTATATTTTCATTACCGAAGATGTGAAACTGACCGATAATTCGTAACTTACACTACAGGGTGTTTCAGAATTAAGGCAACACACTAATTCTTGATTAAATTATATTAAAATTCAAAAATTATGATTTAAAAAAATAGGTAAGAGAAATGATATTACTAATACAATAATTAACTACAAAACATAAATAAGAAGCGTTTTACTAAACTTTATAATAAGCTTATATATAAATGTTCGTATCAACTACTGAACTGAAACAAATTTTTGTTCTTCTCCAAAAATAGCAATGTTATAATTTTTTCCTTGGGATTTGTTGCAGATCTTTGGATTATGCGGAGTAATTTGAGTCAGATAATTTGTACCGAAAGAAGAACTAAAATGTTCTTAATGCTGGATTACGAGATTAAATTACTAACAATGTTCTTTCATATTAAATTTTTATGAGCTGAAAAATAAGTAATGTAATAGGAAAAATATTTAAAAGTTTTGTATTGTTAAACAAAATAGAAAACATTATAGATGTGGTGAACATCAAAATAGTTATTATAGGTTTGGGTGAAATGAATTAATTCAATATTTATTAAATTACAATTGATTAATTAATGGTAATAAATTGTTTCAATTTCAGTACAAAAAAATACTTAAAGTATGGAAATTTCCGAACGAATGATAACTTTAAATAAAAAATTTAAATAAATTCTTCAGAGGAAATATTTCTCTGAGTAGACGTTGAACTGCTTCAGTGACTGACATCTAATCTCACCTCTAAAATGATTAGAAGTTTGGTTTCTTTTGATCGGGAGTATTGCTTTACGACTACTGAGACGCCATCCGTAAATAAATCTATTTGGCTGACCCTTGGTGAAATGCTATAGCTACCAGAAATTACTGAGACATGCTATTCCTACCAAAATATACTGAGACATGTTATTCCTACCAAAATATACTGATACATGTTATTCCTGCCAGAACGTACTGATACATGTTATTCCTACCAGAATGTACTGATACATGTTATTCCTACCAGAATGTACTGATACATGTTATTCCTACCAGAATGTACTGATACATGTTATTCCTACCAGAATGTACTGAGACATGCTATTTCTACCAGAATGTACTAAGACATGCTATTGGTACCATAAGGTACTTTGATATGCTAAACCTACCAAAGCTGTTTAGGTACTCATGTGCACAGGTACACACATATTAGGTATGGATGGGATAGTACAGCAAGAATTAGATTTGTGAAGCTAAGAAGTTAGAAGATTCTTCGCAACTGAGTTAAGAAGAATGTTTGAACATCAGGGAATGAAGCTACGGAGTCTACGAGCAGATTTAAACTTTTGAAGGGAATCAAAGAGATATATTAGTCTGCTATCTGACACTTTCAATAATGTTTATTGTTATATTAAAAAATATTAAAAGTAAAAAGATTCACAGCATAATTTATATGCTATCTGAATACTAAATTAATAGTGTTAATTAAATTGCAATCTATAAAACTGGAATAATTGTCAAATAATACCAATGAAATATTCCTGAATATAAAATACTAATCCATTACTAGAACATAAATATTTCCATTACTCTGATTTAAACTCATTAAGTGTAATTCATTTTTAATTCCTCTTTTATAAGTTAATACTAAATTTAAATTATTTTTCTATCTATAGTAAGTTCTTAATTATCGGTCAGTACTACATCTTTTGCCATATAAGAAAAAAACAATAATAATATAATAATTATAATACAATGATAATAATATATAAGAAAAAACAATAACAATAATAAAAATTTCTATATTGTTTTTTCTTATATGACCGAAGATGTAGTACTGACCGATAATTAAAAGCTTACCCTAATTACTTTTCTCTGATTTCGAAAGATAATTTTCTTTTTAATTACTATATTTTTTCTATTAAAAACAAGATTAAAACAGGTTAGGGTTTACAATTGAGTGAATCATCGACTGTGCTCCATGGCTGTCACACGCACTCCTATGGTAGATACGTGCCTTAGCAATGATATATAGAGCTAAAAGTTAGGGAGAAGGAGAGCAAAGCCATATAGAGTGTAGCACCTGATACATGCTTTATAAAGATATTAAAGCTTTCACGTTAGTACTTAAGGTTATCGTCTATGAAAATTCAAATCTATTTAAAAAAAATTAGTTTCTTATAATGGTCAGGGTAAGTAGATTCAGGAAGGTTTATGTCCTATAATTCTACAATGGATCTGAAGGTTCGAAAGTTAAGCCTAGGAAGTGTTACCCGGATTCAATACCAATATTTACCGAGTCGTACAAACGGGAATGAGAGTTGCAAAAAAGTCTACGGAGAACACTATTGATATTTCATTTAAAACTTGTATGAATCGCTACAGAAATTAAACGTATGAAAAATTATAAAATAAAAAGAGCAATGCAAGAGATCATCAACATATCATAATATCAAAAGTAATATTTAACCAATTTTATGATAAGAATGTGTCTTCATACCTTCCATTAAATATTATTGTATTGTGAATTATTTTTAATATTGCAGAAAATATTTATTACATAAATATTGCAGGAATAATTTATTACTTCAATATGATTTTGCTTTACAGAATTTGTCAATGAATTAATTGTTATAATAAATGGTAAAAGGGTTTAGTGAAATGAATAATAAATGTTACAAGGCATTTCTCCAGTTCCTATTTATTAGTAATGCAGAGGAGCAGAAATAGAAAATAAAGTAGGAAATTTAAATAAATAGGTATTAAGGAGTAATAAATGTATAATACGAATAATACCAATTTTGTTTCAACAGAAGGCTATATAGTGGATAAAGCTAGATAATGAAGTCGTTATTTGAATTTGTGCAATGCATGTTTTGATAGATATATATTAATATAATACACCAATTTATCCACCAAATGGCCCATACATTTCATGTACCCATAGAATCAAAGCTGATAGACATACTGCACATACAAACAGTCTCAATTTCTGTAGCTAAATTGTTCTACATAGACCTATTAATATCTGCAATTGCTCTGATTTAGGGCCATGGGCAAACGGAAACCTGATAAATGCAGCTATTGCAGTTAAACTGCAGTTGCATAGGGTATGTGCTATGCATGTGGTATAGGGTATGTGGTGTAGGGTATAGGGTATGTGCTATGTGGTATAGGGTATGTGCTATGTGGTGTAGGGTATAGGGTATGTGCTATGTGGTACAGGGTATGCTATGAAATTATCCACTATGAAATTATTGTTTTTTCTTTACAAAAAATTATGGGCAATTTCTTATAATGCTTTAAATGTTAGAAACAAACTACAATTTTTGATGAAAAAAAACACAACTATAATAATAAATAAAGAATTTATATGTTAGGACGTCGACTTAATAAAGAGAATAAAAATAATAAATGGATTTTATTGTAAAACATAACTAATTTTCGAGAAATTGATTTTTCACAAATCAATTAAAGTTTAACTACCAATAGGTAAAAAGAAATAATTAAATAAATAAATTGTAATCCTAACAATAATTTTCAGAAGATATGATATAAGATAAAAAATGATAGCAATATTTCTATATTTATAGATATCGAATAAATCGGAATGTTAACTTGAAGTAATTTAATAAAGCGATTAAACTAGTTTATGGCAACCATGAACAATAACAACTTTTGTTGTTAAACTGAGGCAGTAAATCCATCAAGTCTTACAATGATGTAAAAAGAAGCAATTAATTTCTATAGAAGTTCACGAATTCCTCACCACACGGCCTAAGATGTTTTAATGGTCTCCGTATTTTTTTCGCTGACTCAGCTAGATAGTTTTGATTGCATCCACATGTTCGGAGTCTTGTTTGAAGGTCTGCTGCGACTTCATTTGATGTTATGGGGCAAGTTCTGCTTCACCGAAAGGGTTTACGTTACCGACTGATAGATTTAATTCTGTTCGGGCGTATTAAACTTTTATGAGTAATTAACTTCATATCGGTTTTGTATAACTCGTCTTCTCTGTGGAAAACTAATTTGTTTTAATACCCGCAATGTGGATGTTTCTTTTTTTATATAGTTTTTGATATATTTAATTTAGTATGGGTTTAACGTCTCTTTCGGAACCTAAGGCAATATCACTGAGGCTCAAAATTAAAAACAAGGGACTGGAAGAAGCAGTCAGAAAGTAAAGTGACTCCATGAACAAAGCCACCTACCAATATCAGTGAAAATTCTCATGGATGCAGAAAAGCTACACCGTTAATGCAGTCACTTACCAAGGAATGTGACGGAAAGGGGCACAAGCACCGGTGGCTGCACTCACGGGTGGAAGAGGAAAATGAAGAGGTGATAGTAAATGAAGCCTACGAGCCTACCTAACACAAAATCTAACACCTCATAGTTGAAGAGCATAACCCTAGCGCTATCTTCTAAAACTGCAAGTAGCGTTATAAAAATGATAAACTTGGTAAAAAGGAAAAAAAGGGCAATACCTAATCCAAATTACAACAGTTCAGGGCCCAAGAGATCTTTTGATATAATAATATTAGAAACTAGGTATCACTAATGAATTTAAATTAATTTATTGTCAAAACATATCTTGTCAAATATTATATACCAAATAAATAAGAATAAATTAAGTATATTACAGCAGATAGTATTTAAGTAGTTATTGAAAACAATGGCAGACTAACAAAATAATATATCAGGTAAAATAGAAGTAGTTATTTTTAAAGTATTTCAATTATCCTAACACTCAAATTGATTAAATATTAAGACAGATATTAATAATATTCTAGAGTTCCATCATTTATATTATGTACTATTTATTATCTAAATAAACTATATAACATCACCATTAGTAAAGATTATATTATAAATTCTAAGTGTTCAGGTGAAGTGTTTATATCGAAGGCATTGTGTTGGTATGGCGGTGATCACAATTTCTAGCAGTGGGATCACACCGGAGCCAATCACCCACTAAATGGGTTTTCGAACTGTCTAAATTGAAAAAGAGGGAGTGGGGAGGGGTTCACACCCACCAGTCAATTTGTTTCGAATGGAGCATAAAAAGTTCGAAGCCTGAGGGTCCGTAGACGAATGCGGGTCTGAAAACTGAAGTACATTGTGTTTCATCTCAGTGACAGGAAAACAACTTCAATGCGGTGAATGAGGTAGAAAAATACTGATCTTGTGGTTAGGAAAATACTCATCTGAGTAGGAAAATACTCATCTGAGTAGGAAAATACTCATCTGAGTAGGAAAATACTCATCTGAGTAGGAAAATACTCATCTGAGTAGGAAAATACTCATCTGAGTAGGAAAATACTCATCTGAGTAGGAAAATACTCATCTGAGTAGGAAAATACTCATCTGAGTAGGAAAATACTCATCTGAGTAGGAAAATACTCATCTGAGTAGGAAAATACTCATCTGAGTAGGAAAATACTCATCTGAGTAGGAAAATACTCATCTGAGTAGGAAAATACTCATCTGAGTAGGAAAATACTCATCTGAGTAGGAAAATACTCATCTGAGTAGGAAAATACTCATCTGAGTAGGAAAATACTCATCTGAGTAGGAAAATACTCATCTGAGTAGGAAAATACTCATCTGAGTAGGAAAATACTCATCTGAGTAGGAAAATACTCATCTGAGTAGGAAAATACTCATCCGAGTAGGAAAATACTCTCATATACATTACTGCTATTACAGGACTCTCAAGAATTCATTCAATATTTCAAAAATATTAATTATTTCAAGGCAGTAAAATGATCAACTATATTCTATTTTCACTTTCTCGGAACTTAGATAAAAAAGCGAATATCAACCTCAAACTGTTAAGTTTTTCGCTCCTTTTTAGCTCCAATGGAGACAATTACCTGAATGGTTTCAAGCTGGAGAGAGTGTGTGGTATTGGTTTCATTTGGGTAATTTAGTAGGGTCTAAATTATCACCATTACCGCCCCCATTCAACGGGTTAATGACTCCGTCTCTTTTATGCCTTTAATGGAGACTTCAAATTAAACCATTCACAAACTCTAGAGGAGAGGACACTGAAAAACTAATTTCGTTTGCAATTATTGGCCCGATTAGAGAGGTAGAGATGTGGTCATATCCAGTCAGGGGAAATGTGCTTGGAAATGGGGTAATTATGGGAGAGTTTTCAGGGGGAACTATGTGATTTAGGGTAAGTTACGAATTATTGGTCAGTTCCCCCTTTTCAGTCATACAAGAAAAAAAATATACATTAAAGTTTAATTTGTATCCATGGTACGCGCAGGTATCATGGATACAAATTTAAATATGAATAAAATAATTATTAAAATATCGTTTTTCTTATATGACCGAAGATGTGAAACTGACCTATAATTCGTAACTTACCCTAACAATGAAGAGAAATTAATGCAATTTACAGTTTGTAAAATAAACTATTATTATAATCAATTACACAAAGCGTAGGTTAGGCAATAGCGGTATCGATACTTTATTGAACAGTAATACAACTAAGAAACCAAACTAGAGTTAAATACCTGAGTCAGCAAAAATGGAATAGTGGAAGGATTAGCTGCAATTGATTCAGATGAAGTAAGACGGTATGAAAGGAAAAAAGAAATAAAGAAGAATGTAGTTTAGAAATGTTCTACATATATATTCTAAATAAATAAATTAACTTCGAATTATTAAAAAATTGTAATGAACAATATTAATGTTATGCTCAAATAGATTGATAAAATGATACCAAAAAAAATTAAATAATGAAAATGACATTCCGTATGAACAAAATATCTAAACCAGGATTCAATGTTTTATTTTTGTGCATTATTATAATTTGAGAAAAAGGTTTTTTTATATAATTAAACACTCCATTTAACGGAATATAATAATTAACACACTAACGAAAGATTCACAGCGATGGTTATACCACAAGACTGAAGAGTCCTTTATTTCTTTATTTCTCCCACTACAGGAGGAGTAAGTTGAGCTGAAGGATGGAATCCTCACACTCCTATCTAGGCTTTAGTCACTAAATCAAAATGTCAACTGCGATTACAGCGACCAAGCCACTCGGAAAATGAAGAGAACTGCCCAGGGCAACCTTAAACTAAGTAGAGGCTACCAAACGAGAAAATAAACTCTGAACTCTGTGAGAGAAGAGGTGATTGTGATTAAGAAGATATGGAGAGAGGAGATAGAGGAGAGATAGAGGAGAGAGATGTAGGAGATATATATATAGAAGATATAGAAAAGATATGTAGGAGATATAGAGAATATTTTGAGAATATAGAGAGAGGATAATTCGTCAACGCAAATATCGTTCATAAAATGCTTTATTTTGCATATATTCATAAAGTGTATATATTAATTTACATTATTTATACGTTTATATTCGGCAATATAAAAGTAAAAAACACCCTTTGTTGATGGTAATTAGAAAATCATAGTCTTTGCCTTAATTCTTATTGCTATCTTCTCTTCATGCTCCTGCTAGCCGGCAACAGTAAAATAATAGAACTGAATACTTTTTTTCCGATATTTGGAATCAGCTGATAGGTACATTATCGATATAGTCACTACAAGAAAATCTTCGTTGTTGGTTACCCAGAATTAAGTGTTTATTAATCTATTTTTTTTCGAAATAATGTTATCAATTGTAAAAGTTTAAGGTAGGAATAACATGGAATTAAAATAATGTGAAGAACTGCGTGAAAATAGTTAGAAGTGATACACCAAAGGCATAGCTCTTAAATACCGAAGGCATTGCTCTTAAATACCAAAGGCATTGCTTTAAATACCGAAGGCATTGCTCTTAAATACCGAAGGCATTGCTCTTAAATACCGAAGGCATTGCTCTTAAATACCAAAGGCATTGCTTTAAATACCGAAGGCATTGCTCTTAAATACCGAAGGCATTGCTTTAAATACCGAAGGCATTGCTCTTAAATACCGAAGGCATTGCTCTTAAATACCGAAGGCATTGCTCTTAAATACCAAAGGCATTGCTTTAAATACCGAAGGCATTGCTCTTAAATACCGAAGGCATTGCTTTAAATACCGAAGGCATTGCTCTTAAATACCAAAGGCATTGCTCTTAAATACCGAAGGTTTTGCTCTTAAATACCAAAGGCATTGCTCTTAAATACCGAAGGCATTGCTCTTAAATACCGAAGGCATTGCTCTTAAATACCGAAGGCATTGCTCTTAAATACCGAAGGCATTGCTCTTAAATACCGAAGGCATTGCTAGTAAATAGTGCGGAGCTGTTTATGGGACAGTGAAGTAATTCTAAGATTTACTGCGGCAGTCGCGGCTATACTGACTATACCGGCTATACTGACCAAGACTATACTGGCTATATTTTATGTACTATAGTTATACTGACTATACTGGCTCTAACGTCTATAGTCTATACCGACTATACATGCTATACGTACTGTCTATACCGGCTATACTCACTATACCAACTTTATTAGCTATACTGGCTATCGGTAGCAATTGCTGTGGGAAGAACTTGAAACCAATCGACTGATTGCTTCAATTAATTGAAATCTGAGAAAAAATTAATGAAACCGAAACTCAATCACCTTTCCTCGAGTTTGTAGATTTGAAAAATTAAAGCAATTAATGAAGAATTTTTTTCTTTTTCTTTTATATGATAGAAATGGCAATATTTGATAGAAAAAGAATAATACACGGATATTTAGAGTAGATTATGTTAAGTTTTGCGAAAACTTTTCAATGACTTATTTTTCTTTGCTATATTTACTACTCTACTTATTCAGCATCTAAACATTTTACGATGAAAGTTCTGCAAGTTGTTATTAGTACACAATATTCTGACGACACTTTTTCAACACTTTATATAAACTAAGTAATGAATTATCCGGTATTATTATTTTAAAATAATCAATATTAAATGGCTACGCATGTTACAGTTGTGAAGATAGAGCAGGCCTACCGTAAAACTGCTCTGGGATGATTATTCACTAAAGGCTTCAAATCATCGAATAAAATAGAATTCTTTCTCCTTTATATCCTTACATCGCCTTTCTATTCGGATATCAAATATTCATCGATATCAGAATTACAAAAAGGACATAAAAGGCGGAATTTCATTAAAGAGCCAAAGGCAGTCTTTGCTTTTGATGACGTAAAAACTCGTCGATAAATCGCTACTATTAAATATATAATATGAAAAAAAAAAAAAGATATTGAAGTTTGTATCGATGTTTGTTTTCATAAAAAGAGTTCCAAAGGATTTGTTAGTTTTTGTATGTAGGGTAAGTTCTGAATTATCGGTCAGTACTACATCTTCGGTCATATTAGAAAAAACAATATAATAATTGTATTATTACACAGTGCTATCTAATACTAATTTTTATATTGATTTTTCTTATATGACCGAAAATCTAGTACTGACCGATAATTCGGACATAGCTACCCTATATCTAATAAATTTTAAAACAAACGGTTTGTAGAATTGCAATTTGTGATCCGAACTTTTAATAACTTATTGTTAATCTTTTGAAACAAATATCAATGGAGAACTTTTATGGTTACCAAAATTGTGGAGAATTTAGGATATTATAAATAGAGTTGTGACAATATGCTTTTAAAATCATAGATCCTGAAATTATTATAAACGGAGAGAATTAAACAGTATTAAAACATTTTGAACCAGCAGTATATATAGTATTAGATACCATTTCATTTCGTTTCGTCTATGATATTCTTAATATCTATGATTTAAAAAGCATATTGTCACAACTTAATCATAACTTAAATCACTGTATGTAGGGCTAAGGTAGAAAGTACCGTACTTTAGACAATAAATCACTGTGTGTAAGGTAGAAAGTACAGTACTTTAGACAATAAAGTACTGTATGTAAGGTAGAAAGTACCGTACTTTAGACAATAAAGCACTGTGTGTAAGGTAGAAAGTACCGTACTTTAGACAATAAAGCACTGTGTGTAAGGTAGAAAGTACCGTACTTTAGACAATAAAGCACTGTGTGTAAGGTAGAAAGTACCGTACTTTAGACAATAAAGCACTGTGTGTAAGGTAGAAAGTACCGTACTTTAGACAATAAAGCACTGTGTGTAAGGTAGAAAGTACCGTACTTTAGACAATAAAGCACTGTGTGTAAGGTAGAAAGTACCGTACTTCAGACAATAAAGCACTGCCGTACATCAAAAACTGCCGTTAATTCACGGTGTGTCGGTGGAACTTTAGATGAAGAATAATTTTCGTCACTTTGCAAGTATTTGCATACATTAAAGTCCTGGGGAAGTGAACACGGAGTAGCTCCATATACCGCCATAAATCAGAGCACTCAGTTCACTAGGGTGACAACCAAATGGTCGCCAATGCAGTGTTTTTGTATTGCGAGGAAAAGAAGAAATGGCATACAGTTATGATAAGCTGAGTACTTCTTTAAATAGGAACTGCTGTATGATGTTCATTGATCGATTTGATGTTCTGAGTTGGTGCTGAGAGAATGGCACAGTTTGATGGGAATTATTCCTTAATAACCAATAGAATAAAATGTAAGGTATGAAGAAGTAAATAAATAAATAACTATTTTCAGTGCTGTTGCAGAATACAATTTAGTTTTTAAATAAACATTTGAGAGAAGAATTATTTTTTCAGATATATTAACTTCATTAATGAAATCTAATAGTGTTTTTTTGATATATTTTTATTCAATATGAATACTAACCAATATTATGGCGGCATTACAAAACTCCAACAGCCACAGAAAATTGCACCTTATGTTATCTTATATAATTACATTATTATTGTAGGTACTATAGAAGAAATTATTGAGCTATTTTAATATTTGAAAGCTTATTACATTTTCTTTCAACTCCAACAAGTACATAATTCATAATAAACTGATCATTTAAATTTTTTAAAATACTATCGTCACATAAATACATCTAAACATTTAATTGGTATTCGTGAAATATCAACAGCTACAATTCTATGAGTGTAACAGGACTATAATATTATATTTCAAACCCTGTAACCTAATATTGGATTCAACATTTAACAAAGTTCAACCCTATACATGGTTAACTCAAAACAGAATTCAACCCAATAGATGATTCATCCCTATCAAGTTTAAACCCAATACAGGATTCAACCCTAAACAGGATTCAATCTTATACAGGATTCAACCTTATAAAGGATTCAACTTTATGAAGAATTCAACCTTATATTTGATTCAAACTTATATAGGATTCAACCTTTTTCATGATTCAACCTTAAGTAGAATTCAACCTTATACTGGGCGTAAATTTGAAAAAAAGGTTAGAAAAGAAAATATGAATTGTATCAAATTAAATTTAAGAAAGAAACAAATTAATGAACTATCATCTATTGAACAATAATGTATGTCGATATGTTAACTAAAGATTAAAAAAAGAAAATTATGATTTAATGGAATAGAAAGAATATATAACAGATATGCTCAATACATCATAAGTTGGTATTTTTCAATTTCAATCAAATTAGGAAAGAAAGTCATACTGAAATTATGCTATAAAATCGTATCATCCGACACTGTCTGTTTCGATTAACTAATCATTTTTTGATTATTTTAATGATTAAATTATTTGTTAACTCACTTGCTATATCCTTTGTAGACGGTAGCATAGGATCCTTCCCCCAACTGGTCTAATTTTATGTAGGCTTCAGTCCTTCCGAACGGTGAATCGCCCTGTCGAAAAAAGAAAAAGAAAGTCTACATAAAGAACTCTGTAAAGTTTTAAATGAACTGGCAAAGAAGCTGTAGAACTTCTGTAAAACGTGCTAAAATATGTCAACCCTTACGAAAACTGAATAAATAAAAAGACGGGCCTAGGTCTAAGAAAAGACGAAATCGCTTCTAAAGGTTTTAATTTCTATCTTTATTGTTGTGGAGTCCATTTTAAAATCCCTGGCTTCATCCAAGCTGAAATTAACGGGACGTTAACTTCGGCTAAATTCTTCCTAACACTCGCTATATAGATGCTAGGGAAACTTCACCAACAATAAATTAGGCAGTTAATTAGAAAAGTGTGTCAATAGGAGGAGCACACGCCTGGTAAATAATTTACACTCTTGGTAAATTCTTATCAAAAGGTTTATGACAATGATAATATTACACTGAGGAAAAATACGAGTCAAATTGACTCAAAATTTGAGTTTTCAGTTTGTCCCAAAACCGGCTCAAGAATGTGAGTCAATTTGACTCATCTTAACATTTCACTCAAAAACAAGTCACATTGACTCCTAATTCATAGTCAGATTGGCTCGGGTAGAGTCAATCAAGAAAAAAGACTCCAATATTGGATTTTTGCTGCATTGACTCAAGCGATGAGTCAGGCTGACTCGCAATTTTTTTCTCAGTGTAGTAGGTATTCAAATTTATTGTCATGAAAATGTTGAATAGTCTTGTGTAGCCATACTAGCCAAAATTGTGAGCAGGAAAAACTGTCACATCCAATCTTGCGTCAAACGCCAAAAACAAAAATTCTCAAATGTTCTTCTCCGGTATTGGTCGGTCGAATCGGGCGAATAAAAACTGAATACGATTGAATCCACCTGGGACGAAAAGCAGCACGAAATGTGGGCGGTTGATTTTTCAGTCTGTTGTCGTACACAATTTACGAGGGAATCGCCCATGCCAGACGCAAACACTTTTAGTCCAATAAAGATAGTACGGTTCTGACGATATAATGGCCAAGTAGAGGAGTCACAGACAAAATATCACACAGAAAATGATGTGGCAATAGTAATTGCACAAGGAAAATAGGAATATTGATTCAATATCAAAGGCTTTTATAAAATAGGAATATTGATTCAATCTCAAAGGCTTTTATAAAATAGGAATATTGATTCAATCTCAAAGAATTTCATTAACAGTTAAGCACTTTATTTTATTTGAAATGAAGACCAGTATACCTATTCATATTAAATTTAGATATATTCCACAGCAACATAACATCTATTATGAAACTCAGAGATTGTTTTTCAAAATGCCCCAGTGTTTTTCAATGAACTATTTGATGGAAATTCGACAGCTTTGTTACTTTTCCAAAACAATTTACAGACGACTGTATCCTGTCTTTCTCTTTGATTATTCAATTGTTATCAAGGATATTTTTAATAGTATCAATTGGACAGTATTTAATTTGAAGTTATAAATAACTTTACACTGGAAAGTGATAGAATACCACATGGCACCACGAATGTTAGATTTGTGAATGATGATGTGGTAGTGCTATTTACTGTAGTAGTTATAGTAGTACAGACAACCTTATTTACATAACGGTAAGAAATTAAATATCTTACTTACGGTAATTTACCCATATTTACGGTAAACAGCAATAATGAGTTCAAATGACTTATTTAAAGTAAATATTACAAATATTACTACCAAGATTGAAGTCAAAAATCTATAATTAATTCGGTGATATAGAAGATTAAGTTATT
This sequence comes from Caprella mutica, assembly GCA_947561585.1. Taxonomy (NCBI): domain Eukaryota; kingdom Metazoa; phylum Arthropoda; class Malacostraca; order Amphipoda; family Caprellidae; genus Caprella; species Caprella mutica. The sequence continues at coordinate 409,645 of CANNZV010000237.1, forward strand.
TCATTTACGGCTAATCTTAAATGACTGATAAATATATTTTTTTGTTCGAAAAAAAAAAACGATTCATTCGGCCATGACTAATGAAAATAAATGAAATTAACAACACCAGTAAGAAGTAAAAAAAAAAATTCACTTTTCATTTTTAAGTATCTTTTATACAATTCAAATAATTTGTACCAATAACATTTTCTCAACCCAAAACGGAAAAAACAAGACATTAAAATGATCGAAACATAATAGCGGCAGAGGGTTGAGAAAAATAAGGCCACCCAAATAGGATTTCAGGTCATGATTTAGAGTTTCCGCAGCTCGCCATATTACAATATTTAAATTACATTCGGGCAGATATGATGGAGGAGAAGAAACTGGAAATAGGATGTCACTGAGAAATGGACAATATTGAAATGAACACGCCATTCAAAAAGGAAGTGCTATTAGCAATCGGTAATGGGAATACAGATAAATAGGACAACCGGTAATATTTATAAGAAATTGAAACCATTCCTAGTTATATAATATAGAATTGTATTCTACCACTACAAGATACTAATACGCCAAGTTTAGAAATAATTAACATATGCACACAAGAAAGATTTAGTTTAAGTTTAGAGTCAATTACTTCTTATTTCTTTAATATAACCCAAAGGTTCACCACAAGATCATTTTATTGGCCCAAATAGACATAGTTGCCATGGAAGTCTCTTCATGGTCAACCCAATGGATAATTTGAGAGTCTTTGAGCATTAGAAATGAAAGAGAAATGGACACCAATGGTAGTCTGGAGGGGAGACATGATGTTTAAATTGGTGAGGAACATTTCTCCTTTGGACTGAAATTATAATATACCTCCTTATTTATCTGAGTGTAAAGAATTTACTGTAAGAAAAAGAACGAATATTTAGATAGTGTTTCCAACTTAGAGTTCATCAGCCTTCTTTCTTTCCTTCTATTAAAGCACAATCGTAAAAGTCAGTGACACTTCTATGTTCACCATAGCACTTACTATAACCACCTAGGAGAGGTTATAAAACCATCCATAGGAAGTAGGACTTGACACTATAGGCCCGGTATACTCTTCTATTACCTTATAGCCCTAACATTTTAACCATCTGGAAAAGACAGAGAGAGTCTGCAATGAAGCGTTCTAGCCCTATTGCGGTCATTTTGGTTTGATATTGACCTACATTTATCAGAAATGGTACAAAGGCTATGAGAGCTTATTATCAAAGGAATTGGTTCACATATGTATAGTGTATCTGTATCTGGAATGTGCATTCGATGTGCAGTTTCTGAATCTCACCGTAGAAAGTTTATAAAATATTTCAAAGATAATGATTTTGAATTCCTTCAATTAATAATAAAGATATAGTTTCAATTCTAAATATTTCGTTCTGTGATGCGTCAAAGAAGAATTCACTTGTTGCCAGGACCACCTCAGAAATATATTTAAACAAGCATAGAACTGCATTTAAATTCATTTGAACCAGAATAGTATTTGTAAGAACGAGAGGTTCAATTGTAATTTTCCTTTGCATTTCAGAATATAGAACATTTCATTGACCAAAAGCTGCAAGCAAATTTGGCTGAATAAATCTTAGTGGAGATATAGGCAGCGAAAACATCGCATGCGAATAAGTTTATTGTATTAGTTTCGGAATGTGGAGGCTCTTTTAAGCCAGCAATCCGATTAACTCCAGGACAGTTTCCAGCGCTCCAAACTGCTGCTGGCAAAATGCCCTTAGAAAATTATTCAGAGGATACAGAAGTAAGGTCAGAGGACACCATTGGATTGTCCTCTGAGGACAGAGTATTTCTTGCCAAGGACTAAAGTGGCCCATAGCAGCAGCTTGATCAGATTATACAAACAGAAACTACCTTTGATTGTCAATGGAAAAGCTAAAATGGAGAGGGAAAAATATTTCTATATTGGATATCAGAGGCACTTCACAAACAACATTTCTTGTAATAAATGTTTTTATTAGATATCAGGAAGGCTAAGGTAAATAAACACCCTCTATAATGAGATACCTTCATATCTCCCATGACAACTCTCTCTCTATTTACAGTGTGAGGTTATTATTGCAAACCTTACAGCAGATTGGAAAAAATTGGACACGCCTAATATTTTGGTATCATAATATTTAAACGAAATTGTAGATTTTTTTTTTCTTCATTAAAAATGTACAATGTTTATGTATTTATTATATATTAATGTTTTATAGCTATTTTGAACCTAATTAAAAAGACCTTTCGGAGTTTCAAAGGCCAAATTGTTGTTGCTGGAATGAAAGGCGCCAGTGTGACAGAAACTGTCCGAATGTTTGGCGTTACAAGAGGTACTGCCTCAAAAGTATTGGCTTCCTTTGAAGAAGAAAGAAAAACGTCAAAAGCAATACACAAGCCTGCCCGTCGGACTCCGAATCGAATTGTTACAGTAAATCGCAAGACCTAAAGAACCCAATTTTCTCAAAAACTGTCCGTCGAGAGCTGCAAAAATCTGAATTCCACGGAGGAGCTTCAAAATGTTTCTATTTTATTTACCTCTTTATGTTGCTGTTTGAAATTTCCTCTCATAAAGCGTATCGATTTATAATAATATCAAAGGCGTCGATAAAGATAAAGTATTCACATTTTGATCTCATCTTATATAGTTATTAAATCTTGCTCGTTGAAGCTGGAGGTATTATGATTATATTAAGCTATCCGTAAGCTCCTTAGACATTTTATCCTCTTTGAAGTGACACGGCAACAATGTGTGAAAATAGATAATATTTTGACGCTAATTTACACTGCCTATAAATAATATCACGGGAAATATATTAACTTGGCCGTTAAAAATAACGGGTTATTTATTAGGTTACTTTTAATGAGTTCCATTAAAAATAAAATTTTCTGCATAGTCTAATTTATTTTATAGATGAAATACATTTAAAAATTGAACAAAAAAAAGGAATTTAACCATCAAGTCAATATATTCCCTTGCGTATCATAGTTACATTCTTCATGTTTAATACCCGTAGTGTAAAAGCGAACACCAAATAAATTAATAAATAAACAACAGGTATTATTAGGATAGATATATTATACTGATGGAAAATCCTAAAGTATTAAAATAAAATTAAAGCGGAAGATTAATTCATAAGATATCGCAGGAATAAATAATGTGATTTGAAAATTAGTTGTTGATAGTTAACCACCTAACACCGACCAAATACCAACTAAAGCACCAACACCATCCAAACTATATATAAAGTCTTTGTATGCAAATAACATGCAATCAGTTTGCAAGGTGACGAATGAATTGGAGTGGGAATTTAATCAGATCTCTCTGGCAGCTCTGAACTCATTCAGAACACTAACTTATAATATATTCCTTTGGTAATCACGAACTTATAGCTAGGGCCTACAAACTTACTGAATATGGTTAATTATTACTAATTCTGGAGAAAAATTTAGTTAGTTTATTTACAAAGTAAATCCAATTTAAGGAGAATAAAGCAATTTAGACTCAAAATATCAGTTGAAATTATCATTACACTTTGGTCTGTTATTTTTGTACTGCAAATTTAAAGACTTTGTAATCAAGTCGAAAAAAGAAAGAATTGTTGTGACTCATTTCTCAAATGTTCATCAGCAGGAAAAACAGTCATAAGAAATTTCTTCTGAAGTATTAAATTATTCTAAGAAAATGTAAGGAATAAATATGATTCATACGACTGACTCATCCAATGTAACTTTTATTGTCCTGACGACTACCTACCTACTCAAAAAAAAAAATCAATTTTTTGGCTTATAGAATTACAAAAAAAAATTCATCAAATAATTTTATGTCATTTTGAATAGGGTAAGTTACGAATTATCGGTCAGTACTACATCTTCGATCGTATCAGAATAAACAATATAAAATTATTATTATTACACAGTGATATCTAATAATAATAATTTTTATATTGTTTTTTTCTTATATGACCGAAGATGAAGTACAGACCGATAATTCGTAACTTACCCTAGTCGGATCGAAATAATTAATTCAATACCTTAACTATTATCATTGTTCTTAATGGAAAACTATTGTCTTTTTAAACAAACAATGAAAATTATAATTATCGTAATGCTCCCTATAAGAATTAATCGGACTCAACTATGAATGAATGACACCTAAAATACGTAACTGTTATATAAAAAAAATTAGAAATGGAGTTGGTTAAATTTGAGAATTTTCTCGCTATAAAATGAAATATTAGACTATCAAGAAATAACTAAGTTTAAGGGTATTCTTTTATATTCATGAATAAAACCTCTAACTTTGTTCATAGAACCACTTTCTCTTCTGACAGCTTCTTACGAGTCCTTTGTATTTAATTCCTTCCTGACTTCAACGATATGACCTTTGGTTCCAAAGCATACATCCCTAATAAATTAATTAATAATGCAAATACGTCTCTACGAATTAATCGAGTGAGCTCGAGGTCGGGAATTTTAATTGGATTACTTCGATTGTTAGATTGCGCAATACTTAGTTTAAAACCAATTAAAAAAGACCTTTATCATAATAAATAATTCTCAGTATTATTATTATTTTCGAGGTTTAAATAATTCTAATAGTGAAGTACATTATCAATGTTTCTATATCAATTTTATTGAATAACTTTTGATAAAGTCATTCCTTTGAAAAGAGCTTAGAGTAACATTATTTATATCTCGTATTCTGTTAATGATATTACTTCATATTTCTTTGCGGATTAGTGATAATGACTTCATAAATCAGAGGTTAGCGCCCCAGCTTCACGAGGTCTGCTTCCAAAGTCCCCAGAGAAGCTAAAGTAGATTAATTTGGAGGCCTTTCCTGGGGAGTAACAATTATAAATGCATGGAATTAAATGGGCTCGCTAGTGTGTATTAGTGTATGCACAAGATATAGTAATACTCTTAAATTAAAGTGAGAGATGGTGGCTTAAGTTATCTTAAGTTAAGTTTATCTTAGGTTCAAGCTGAAAAGCTTATTTTATTTAAGGGTTTATAATTATCTTATATAAAGGCAAACAAATTGTAATATTTTTTTAACCTTCCTCAATAAATATTATCCTTCATCAATTTTAGAAGCTACACCAAAAACCTGAAATATGTTTCGGTTAAATAAATCTATTTTCTCTGTGATGCAAGAAATATAATCCGTTGCATATATTTTCTAAGTGTCCATAAGAAAAGTATATAAAAATGTCATGACTATAGTCATAAATAATAAAACCTTCATGTCTATCGAACAATATCTCTCACACACATTTATCATTCTGTAGAGCCTATTGAAAAATGGGATGGATTTATTTCCTTTGTAAATCAGGCGACAAGAAATAATAATAAAAAGATGTCTCCGAGGAAATTATCAGATGGAAGAGAATCATGATATTTAAAGCTGATGGGATAAAACACGAAAGAAGATGAGTTTGGTTAGGTAATGGCCTTGTAGATTAGATACATCTGCTGTAATGTACTTAGATACATCTGCTGTAGATTAGAGACATCTGCTGTAATGTACTAAGATACATCTGCTGTAATGTACTAAGATACATCTGCTGTAGATTAGATAAATCTGATGTAGATTAGATACATCTGCTGTAGATTAGATACATCTGCTGTAGATTAGATACATCTGCTGTAGATTAGATACATCTGCTGTAATGTACTAAGATACATCTGCTGTAGATTAGATAAATCTGATGTAGATTAGATACATCTGCTGTAGATTAGATAAATCTGATGTAGATTAGATACATCTGCTGTAGATTAGATACATCTGCTGTAGATTAGATACATCTGCTGTAGATTAGATACATCTGCTGTAATGTACTAAGATACATCTGCTGTAGATTAGATAAATCTGATGTAGATTAGATACATCTGCTGTAGATTAGATAAATCTGATGTAGATTAGATACATCTGCTGTAGATTAGATACATCTGCTGTAGATTAGATACATCTGCTGTAGATTAGATACATCTGCTGTAATGTGCTTAGATACATCTGCTGTAGATTAGATACATCTGCTGTAGATTAGATACATCTGCTGTAGATTAGATACATCTGCTGTAATGTACTAAGATACATCTGCTGTAGATTAGATACATCTGCTGTAGATTAGATACATCTGCTGTAGATTAGATACATCTGCTGTAGATTAGATACATCTGCTGTAATGTACTTAGATACATCTGCTGTAGATTAGATACATCTGCTGTAATGTACTTAGATACATCTGCTGTAGATAAGATACATCTGCTGTAGAATAGATACATCTGCTGTAGATTAGATACATCTGCTGTAGATTAGATACATCTGCTGTTGATTAGAAACATCTGCTGTAGATTAGATACATCTGCTGTAATGTACTTAGATACATCTGCTGTAGATTAGATACAACTGCTGTAGATTAGATACATCTGCTGTAATGTACTTAGATACATCTGCTGTAGATTAGATACATCTGCTGTAGATTAGATACATCTGCTGTAGATTAGATACATCTGCTGTTAATTAGATACATCTGCTGTAGATTAGATACATCTGCTGTAATGTACTTAGATACATCTGCTGTAGATTAGATACATCTGCTGTAGATTAGATACATCTGCTGTTGATTAGATACATCTGCTGTAGATTAGATACATCTGCTGTAGATTAGATACATCTGCTGTTGATTAGATACATCTGCTGTAGATTAGATACATCTGCCGTAGATTAGATACATCTGCTGTAGATTAGATACATCTGCTGTAGATTAGATACATCTGCTGTAGATTAGATACATCTGCTTTAGATTAGATACATCTGCTTTAGATTAGATACATCTGCTTTAGATTAGATACATCTGCTGTAGATTAGATACAACTGTTGTAGATTAGGTACATCTGCTGTAGATTAGATACATCTGCTGTAGATTAGATACAACTGTTGTAGATTAGATACAACTGCTGTAGATTAGATACAACTGCTGTAGATTAGATACATCTGCTGTAGATTAGATACATCTGCTTTAGATTAGATACATCTGCTTTAGATTAGATACATCTGCTGTAGATTTGATACATCTGCTGTAAATTAGATACATCTGCTGTAAATTAGATACATCTACTTTAGATTAGATACATCTGCTTTAGATTAGATACATCTGCTGTAGATTAGATACAACTGTTGTAGATTAGGTACATCTGCTGTAGATTAGATACATCTGCTGTAGATTAGATACAACTGTTGTAGATTAGATACAACTGCTGTAGATTAGATACAACTGCTGTAGATTAGATACAACTGCTGTAGATTAGATACATCTGCTGTAGATTAGATACATCTGCTGTTGATTAGATACATCTGCTGTAGATTAGATACATCTGCTGTAATGTACTTAGATACATCTGCTGTAGATTAGATACCACTGCTGTAGATTAGATACATCTGCCGTAGATTAGATACATCTGCTGTAGATTAGATACATCTGCTGTAGATTAGATACATCTGCTGTAGATTAGATACATCTGCTGTAATGTACTTAGATACATCTGCTGTAGATTAGATACATCTGCTGTAGATTAGATACATCTGCTGTAGATTAGATACATCTGCTATTGATTAGATACATCTGCAGTAGATTAGATACATCTGCTGTAGATTAGATACATCTGCTGTTGATTAGATACATCTGCTGTAGATTAGATACATCTGCTGTAATGTACTTGATACATCTGCTGTAGATTAGATACCACTGCTGTAGATTAGATACATCTGCCGTAGATTAGATACATCTGCTGTAGATTAGATACATCTGCTGTAGATTAGATACATCTGCTGTAGATTAGATACATCTGCTTTAGATTAGATACATCTGCTTTAGATTAGATACATCTGCTTTAGATTAGATACATCTGCTGTAGATTAGATACAACTGTTGTAGATTAGGTACATCTGCTGTAGATTAGATACATCTGCTGTAGATTAGATACAACTGTTGTAGATTAGATACAACTGCTGTAGATTAGATACAACTGCTGTAGATTAGATACATCTGCTGTAGATTAGATACATCTGCTTTAGATTAGATACATCTGCTTTAGATTAGATACATCTGCTGTAGATTAGATACAACTGTTGTAGATTAGGTACATCTGCTGTAGATTAGATACATCTGCTGTAGATTAGGTACATCTGCTGTAGATTAGATACATCTGCTGTAGATTAGATACATCTGCTGTAGATTAGATACATCTGCTGTAATGTACTAAGATACATCTGCTTTAGATTAGATACATCTGCTTTAGATTAGATACATCTGCTGTAGATTAGATACAACTGTTGTAGATTAGGTACATCTGCTGTAGATTAGATACATCTGCTGTAGATTAGGTACATCTGCTGTAGATTAGATACATCTGCTGTAGATTAGATACATCTGCTGTAGATTAGATACATCTGCTGTAGATTAGATACATCTGCTGTAGATTAGATACATCTGCTTTAGATTAGATACAACTGTTGTAGATTAGGTACATCTGCTGTAGATTAGATACCACTGCTGTAGATTAGATACATCTGCGGTAGATTAGATACATCTGCTGTAGATTAGATACATCTGCTGTAGATTAGATACATCTGCTGTAGATTAGATACATCTGCTGTAATGTACTTAGATACATCTGCTGTAGATTAGATACATCTGCTGTAGATTAGATACATCTGCTGTAGATTAGATACATCTGCTGTTGATTAGATACATCTGCTGTAGATTAGATACATCTGCTGTAGATTAGATACATCTGCTGTTGATTAGATACATCTGCTGTAGATTAGATACATCTGCTGTAATGTACTTGATACATCTGCTGTAGATTAGATACCACTGCTGTAGATTAGATACATCTGCCGTAAATTAGATACATCTGCTGTAGATTAGATACATCTGCTGTAGATTAGATACATCTGCTGTAGATTAGATACATCTGCTTTAGATTAGATACATCTGCTTTAGATTAGATACATCTGCTTTAGATTAGATACATCTGCTGTAGATTAGATACAACTGTTGTAGATTAGGTACATCTGCTGTAGATTAGATACATCTGCTGTAGATTAGATACAACTGTTGTAGATTAGATACAACTGCTGTAGATTAGATACAACTGCTGTAGATTAGATAAATCTGCTGTAGATTAGATACATCTGCTTTAGATTAGATACATCTGCTTTAGATTAGATACATCTGCTGTAGATTAGATACAACTGTTGTAGATTAGGTACATCTGCTGTAGATTAGATACATCTGCTGTAGATTAGGTACATCTGCTGTAGATTAGATACATCTGCTGTAGATTAGATACATCTGCTGTAGATTAGATACATCTGCTGTAATGTACTAAGATACATCTGCTTTAGATTAGATACATCTGCTTTAGATTAGATACATCTGCTGTAGATTAGATACAACTGTTGTAGATTAGGTACATCTGCTGTAGATTAGATACATCTGCTGTAGATTAGGTACATCTGCTGTAGATTAGATACATCTGCTGTAGATTAGATACATCTGCTGTAGATTAGATACATCTGCTGTAGATTAGATACATCTGCTGTAGATTAGATACATCTGCTTTAGATTAGATACAACTGTTGTAGATTAGGTACATCTGCTGTAGATTAGATACATCTGCTGTAGATTAGATACAACTGTTGTAGATTAGGTACATCTGCTGTAGATTAGATACATCTGCTGTAGATTAGGTACATCTGCTGTAGATTAGATACATCTGCTGTAGATTAGGTACATCTGCTGTAGATTAGATACATCTGCTGTAGATTAGATACATCTGCTGTAGATTAGATACATCTGCTGTAGATTAGATACATCTGCTTTAGATTAGATACATCTGCTTTAGATTAGATACATCTGCTGTAGATTAGATACATCTGCTGTAGATTAGATACATCTGCTGTAGATTAGATACATCTGCTGTAGATTAGATACATCTGCTTTAGATTAGATACATCTGCTTTAGATTAGATACATCTGCTGTAGATTAGATACAACTGTTGTAGATTTGGTACATCTGCTGTAGATTAGATACATCTGCTGTAGATTAGATACAACTGTTGTAGATTAGATACAACTGCTGTAGATTAGATACAACTGCTGTAGATTAGATACAACTGCTGTAGATTAGATACATCTGCTGTAGATTAGATACATCTGCTGTTGATTAGATACATCTGCTGTAGATTAGATACATCTGCTGTAATGTACTTAGATACATCTGCTGTAGATTAGATACCACTGCTGTAGATTAGATACATCTGCCGTAGATTAGATACATCTGCTGTAGATTAGATACATCTGCTGTAGATTAGATACATCTGCTGTAGATTAGATACATCTGCTGTAGATTAGATACATCTGCTGTAATGTACTTAGATACATCTGCTGTAGATTAGATACATCTGCTGTAATGTACTTAGATACATCTGCTGTAGATTAGATACATCTGCTGTAGATTAGATACATCTGCTGTAGATTAGATACATCTGCTGTTGATTAGATACATCTGCTGTAGATTAGATACATCTGCTGTAGATTAGATACATCTGCTGTTGATTAGATACATCTGCTGTAGATTAGATACATCTGCTGTAATGTACTTGATACATCTGCTGTAGATTAGATACCACTGCTGTAGATTAGATACATCTGCCGTAGATTAGATACATCTGCTGTAGATTAGATACATCTGCTGTAGATTAGATACATCTGCTGTAGATTAGATACATCTGCTTTAGATTAGATACATCTGCTTTAGATTAGATACATCTGCTTTAGATTAGATACATCTGCTGTAGATTAGATACAACTGTTGTAGATTAGGTACATCTGCTGTAGATTAGATACATCTGCTGTAGATTAGATACAACTGTTGTAGATTAGATACAACTGCTGTAGATTAGATACAACTGCTGTAGATTAGATACAACTGCTGTAGATTAGATACATCTGCTGTAGATTAGATACATCTGTTGTTGATTAGATACATCTGCTGTAGATTAGATACATCTGCTGTAATGTACTTAGATACATCTGCTGTAGATTAGATACCACTGCTGTAGATTAGATACATCTGCCGTAGATTAGATACATCTGCTGTAGATTAGATACATCTGCTGTAGATTAGATACATCTGCTGTAGATTAGATACATCTGCTTTAGATTAGATACATCTGCTTTAGATTAGATACATCTGCTGTAGATTAGATACAACTGTTGTAGATTAGGTACATCTGCTGTAGATTAGATACATCTGCTGTAGATTAGGTACATCTGCTGTAGATTAGATACATCTGCTGTAGATTAGATACAACTGCTGTAGATTAGATACAACTGCTGTAGATTAGATACATCTGCTGTAGATTAGATACATCTGCTGTAGATTAGATACATCTGCTGTAGATTAGATACATCTGCTGTAGATTAGATACAACTGCTGTAGATTAGATACAACTGCTGTAGATTAGATACAACTGCTGTAGATTAGATACATCTGCTGTAGATTAGATACAACTGCTGTAGATAAGATACAACTGTTGTAGATTAGATACAACTGCTGTAGATTAGATACATCTGCTGTAGATTAGATACATCTGCTGTAGATTAGGTACATCTGCTGTAGATTAGATACATCTGCTGTAGATTAGATACAACTGCTGTAGATTAGATACAACTGCTGTAGATTAGATACATCTGCTGTAGATTAGATACATCTGCTGTAGATTAGATACATCTGCTGTAGATTAGATACATCTGCTGTAGATTAGATACAACTGCTGTAGATTAGATACAACTGCTGTAGATTAGATACAACTGCTGTAGATTAGATACATCTGCTGTAGATTAGATACAACTGCTGTAGATAAGATACAACTGTTGTAGATTAGATACAACTGCTGTAGATTAGATACATCTGCTGTAGATTAGATACATCTGCTGTAGATTAGATACAACTGCTGTAGATTAGATACAACTGCTGTAGATTAGATACAACTGCTGTAATGTACTAAGATACATATACTGTATTTAGGTACATCTACTTTGTATAGGTACATCTGTATCTAAATTAGATTGTATTAAGATACATATAATGTATTAGATACATGTAATCTATTAGAAAAATATAATGTATTAGATACATGTAATCTATTAGAAAAATATAATGTATTAGATACATATACAGTGAGTCAAGAAATAATGTATCCACTGCCTTGAATCTGCATTATTCATCATTTCACGATAATATGCATAATATGTAGGTACCGTAGATACGTAGATTAATATTAATTAATTATAAATAATTTGTACTTAAAAGATATACTCGATGGCAGTGGATACATTTTTTGAGGACACACTGTATATACCAATTATAATGACAGTATTTTTATTAAACATATTCAATATCCTGTATTAATACAGGAAAAAATTGTACAACAATTAAAATGAAGACACCGAAATCTTTCCCAAAAGATACAGGTAGAATTCTTTTCGGGCTAAAGTATTAGTTCACAAAAATCTTTTTTTATGGTCACACATTTTGAAAATAAAAAGAATATAAGCAGTACTCAGTTCGAGGGAGAAAATAAAACAGAAATGCATGGAGGTGAGTGAGGTACAACGCAAACTTTGGACATACTTTGTGCTGATGGACGACAGACTGGAGAGATGTTGAAGGGGAGAAGAGGGGAATGAAGGAAAGAAGAGAGGAAGAAGGAGAGAAGAGGGGAATGAAAGAGAAAAGAGGGGAAGAAGGAGAGAAGAGGGAAATGAAGGAGAGAAGAGGGGAATGAAGGAGAGAAGAGGGGAATGAAGGAAAGAAGAGGGGAAGAAGGAGAGAAGAGGGGAATGAAGGGGAGAAGAGGGGAATGAAGGAAAGAAGAGAGGAAGAAGGAGAGAAGAGGGGAATGAAAGAGAAAAGAGGGGAAGAAGGAGAGAAGAGGGAAATGAAGGAGATAAGAGGGGAATGAAGGAGAGAAGAGGGGAATGAAGGAAAGAAGAGGGGAAGAAGGAGAGAAGAGGGGAATGAAGGGGAGAAGAGGGGAATGAAGGAAAGAAGAGAGGAAGAAGGAGAGAAGAGGGGAATGAAAGAGAAAAGAGGGGAAGAAGGAGAGAAGAGGGAAATGAAGGAGATAAGAGGGGAATGAAGGAGAGAAGAGGGGAATGAAGGAAAGAAGAGGGGAAGAAGGAGAGAAGAGGGGAACGAAGGAGAGAAGAGGGGAATGAAGGAGAGAAGAGGGGAATGAAGGAGAGAAGAGGGGAATGAAGGAAAGAAGAAGGGAATGAAAGAGAAAAGAGGAGAAGAAGGAGAGAAGAGGGAGAAGAAGGAGAGAAGAGGGAAATGATGGAGAGAAGAGGGAAATGAAGGAGAGAAGAGGGGAATGAAGGAGAGAAGAGGGAATGAAGGAGAGAAGAGGGGAAGAAGAAGGAGAGAAGAGGGGAAATAATCTATATCCACTGCAGTATCTTATAGCTTTTTTTCGCTAAATTATCAATAGTTATCAATTTGTTGGTGAATTAATTTTCAATTTTTGTATTTACTGCAATTCCATAGAGTATGATTTCTACCAATTTTGAAACTTTTCCATCCTATTCGTATATTGTGCTAAGATGTTAACAGAACTCTCCAGTACATCTAGAACTGTCTATCATAGTAGAAAGTTAGGAACTAATTAGTAATTAGTAACGAACTATACAGGGTGAGGTAAGGAAATTATAAACGAGTTAAATTGGAAGAAAATTTGAAATACTTTTCGTGTATCTGGCTGGTTTTATATTTGTAGATGACAGTAAAATTTGAAATGTTTTAGTGAACTGATTAATTAGATACATTAGATAGATCAACTTTTAAACAGAAGCATTTTCAACGCATCATGACTTTTCAAGGCATCATGACTTTTCAAGGCATTATGACTTTTTCAAGGCATTATGACCTAGTCAGTTAATCATATGCCTGATTTGAGAACAATTTTAATATGGAAATTTTATCAACATAAAAAATATATTTTCATTCCTATACCCTCATTTTCTTAATTAAAGAATGAAGTTATCACTTCCAATTTATCAATAGCTTAACCTTAAATAAAGAAGGTTGAACAGCTTATTTCTTTCTAGCCTGACTTTTTCTTTCACTATTTACTAACATTTTGTCTCATCACCATGCATAATATTCACAGGCATACGATATTTCCCGATAATGACTTCCCAATATCGGTAGGCTCGTCATCAACCGATTTTATAACCAGAAGTTTGAACTCTAAAAAAAGACTCGAACGGAGATTGGTAGTTACGGATCCGATATGGTAGAAAAATGTGGGACAAAAAAATCTAATAAATTATATGAATTAATTCATTAATTATATTTATAACTCAAATAAACATAGGTATAAGTGTTCTTTTATACAAAGTATTCCAAAAGAACACTAATGATTTTAACGTTTTAATATGCGTTTTTGAGTGCCTTTGCCACAGCTATTCGAATTATTTAAAGTTTAACTAATCAAAATAATAAAATAGAATGTTTTGATAATAAAAATAAGGCCTAGACAACATCAACTCTTTTACAGTTAATTTCTCCAATTGAATACAAGGCGCATGTTATTTTAAAAGCTGTGCTAGAATTTGCAAACTATGAATACAGTTCGGATTGGAGAAAATTGCTGCTAGTGAGAGTTATTTTTAGAGTGTATCACATTCATAGGAACAGCTATTAGTTAGTGTACTATTTATGTTGTTATTCAGTTACAATTACATATTGCAACTATATAACATAATTCAGTTTAATAATCACTCATTGTTTTTACAATGTAGTTAATATTGCTTTGTTCTAAGAGAATCTTATAATAAAAGCTATTTAATTAGTCTAATAATAATAACTATAACAAATAGAAGTTGTTATATAAATAAACGTGTTGTAAGGCCTGTTATTTCAAATCATAATAGATCTTTCAAATGAACTTTAACTATTTCACATTTTTACAGGTTATATCTTAATGGAATGTATGCACACTAATGATGAATTTTAATTATTCCGAAACGTTTGACATAATGGAAATTTATAAACTATATTAATTTTTGCAATAGTTCGCCTTTTCATTATTTTACAATATATAAATCCAATGTATTTTTGAGAGACTATAGACAACCTGGCTACTGACTTGGACTTATTATTAAAATGACCTTAAAGTAGCAATTGGGAACCTGGCAACTGACTTGGACTTATTATTAAAATGACCTTAGGGTAGCTAATGGGAACCTGGCAACTGACTTGGACTTATTATTAAAATGACTTTAGGGTAGCTAATGGGAACCTGGCAACTGACTTGGACTTATTATTAAAATGACCTTAGGATAGCTAATGGGAACCTGGCAACTGACTTGGACTTAATCAGAGCGGTATAGAGTGACTATTCTTCGGTACTGACTTAAACGATGGTAATTAAAAAGTAACTTTGTTTAGTAGGTTAGAAAATTAAATCTAGGTTATTATACCTCTTTAATATAGTTCATAAGGATAAATGAAGTAATAAAATAGGACTTTGGCAATGCAGGTGGGGAGGAGTTAAAAAGTTGTATTATTTTTAACGACACATGGTTGTTTTGCATGAAAAGAATTTATATCGAATTTAATAAAACTAAAAAAAAATGATTATTACAGAATATAGATTTTCATCAAAATTTCACTTATTTATTTGATTGAAAATAATTAATTTTAAAGCTGATAAATCACCTCCATAAATAATTTCCATTTGTCTGTCTGTCTGTCACGCTTTAAGTAATATTCAGAAATTAGGCTAAATATGTTAACAAGTGGTATATTATGTAATTGTTATATAATATATTAGTTCAATAAATTATTCCTTTAACTAGAATATAATTTAAAATCCACAGTGATTGTTATATTAATGAACTCTTTACAACCTCTGTCATTAAATTTATATATGCTATAATATTATCGACATTATTCAATTAATAACTTTAGTTAAATCTGAGGGACCAGAAGTGTGGATAGTTAAATTACAAAATATTGATACTATTGAGAACACGGCATTCTTAACGGGCAAGTACACTAGTTACAAATATTAATACTATTGAGAACACGGCATTCTTAACGGGCAAGTACACTAGTTACAAATATTAATACTATTGAGAACACGTTATTCTTAACGGGCAAGTACACTAGTTACAAATATTGATAATTTTGAGATCACGTTATTCTTAACGGGCAAGTACACTAGTAGCATAAACTTGATAATGGAGAGAAAAAGATGTCGGTTGTATAAATTAAATAGAAAAATAATAATTTAGGTTTTCTAAATTATAAAATGTTAAACAAACCGAAATTTGTGACCACGAATTGAAATTTGTTCATGGCAATATTTTCGTGGGACACTGAAAATCCCGTAAGGAAATCATTAGAATGGATATTGAAACTTATCTACATGCTGTTCCTGAAGAAGTTTGATATAATGGGCTTACTGTGATTAAAAATTAAAGTTGTATTAAATTTTATATAGAAAAATGTATTTTAACGATTGTACATTTTAATCCTACAATAAATATTTATCTTTCTACTCACCCCGAAAGCAGAGTAGCGTTTGCTCCTCCTCGTGTCCTTGCACAGGTACACCTCACTCTTAGGTCTGGGAGGTTTGCGAGGCCTGAGGATGATCCTCTGCTCCTCCCTGAGGTCCTCATCTAGGAGTTTGGAGTCTGAGGAGACGGAGAGTTGTCTGGAGAGGGGTTCACGGTGCTGGAGTCTCTCCCAACCTAGAACAGGAAGAAGATAAGTAATGAATAAATAAAATTTAAAGAAAAAAGAAAAATATGTATTGAAAAGAAATTCATTTAACAAAAGTTTAAGTTGTTTCAATTAATTTATTACCTAGAGGACATAACACAGATGAGAAAATATTTTTTTCTAAGTGAAGCCCATATCGAAGTTCATAATTAGGAAATGGTATAATTGAAAAGAGTTACACTATCGTGAGGTGATCAGACCCCCACACTGAACCACCAGTCAGATAAAAGAAGATGATTGTACTTAAATAACTCATACTCCCGCACTGAACCACCAGTCAGATAAGCGGAATAAAAAAAAAAATGATATATTTTTAATTTTTGGTCACCCGATACGTCGTAGTTAAATGCTATTATTTAAAATCAAGGAATTTCAAATCTAAATTATTTTATTAAACATTTTTATATAGTTTAACTTATCCATTATATCGCTAATGTCTTTTTAATGAAATACTTTAGTGTTTAAAAATGTCAATCCTACGTAGAAACACACATGTACCAATAATATAGAAAATTGCACATTCATTACATCTATGAAATAATTCCTTTTAATCGTAAAAACACCTTTAAAAATCATACAATAATATCATAAATTGAACAATAATCTCTGTAATGATTTGAAACAATATAGTATGATTACACAGATAATGTAAGGTGAATATGTAACTTATCACTATAGAAAGAAAGAAATGTTAAAAAATACAGTATAGCTCCTCTTATAATGCAGTCCTGTATAGTGAACCATTCTGATTAGTAGAGTCCTGAATAAAGAAGTATCCTGTATAATTAACATATTTTATAAAGTCTGCCATAAAAATTTCCTCAGTTTTCTATGCATCTTTTGACTCCTATATAATGAAGTAAATATATAGTGACCTAGTCGTTGTTCATTATAGAGGAGTTCTACTGTAATAATATAAAAAATGAAAAGGTGAGCGAAAGGTAGAAACCTACCAATAAGGTAAGAGGGTGAGGTGTCTACCCGTAGACTAAATGCCCCCCCCCCCCCCCTGAATAGATAAATCCCCCCCCCCTCAAGTGCTTCCCTTAAGTACATTAAGACAAGACTTACTGTCGTAATTAAGGCCGCAACGACTTGAACTGTGAAGGTGCATTAAGAGGATGGGGAGGTGATGGGGAGAGTAGAAGAGATGATGGAGAGGTGATGGAGAGGAGATGAAGAGGTGATGGGGAGAGTAGAAGAGATGGAGAGAGATGGAAGGAGTAGAAGAGATGATGGAGAGAGTAGGAGAGATGATGGAGAGTACGAGTGGTAAAAGTCCACATCATTTCACTCTCCCTACCATCTTCACTCTAATTTTCGCAAGATTTTAATGGTTTGAGATAATGTATCGTGGATAAGAAATAATAAGCAGCGTAGGGTCCACATTTACAGCTAACTCATCACGTATCTTAGAGTTGTGATGATGTTACCTAGATATATTGGCCTCAATTACAACAAATACGAAAGTATTAAACAATTTTTTTACGAATTACGAAATAATAATGAATTAATTAATTAAAGGATTAGCAGGCCAGAATGTCATTCCCACCTAGCATGTCATTCTCACCTAGCATGTCATTCTCACCTAGCACCTCATTCCTAGCACGTCATTCCCACGTATCACAGGAATGTTCCAGAGATCATTAGCTGCATTGTCAGTCATTTGAAGATGTCACACCAAATGACTGACGTAAGTTAGGCCTATAAAGGCTAGTGATTAGGCCTGCTACATTGCCACACCATCTACTGCCCTCTAGCGAGTGAGATAGGTAGCTATAGAGTGGCACAGTGTGGCACACCAGGCAGAGGGTGGTTAAGATCATCAGTGTGCCATGGTCTGATATTAGTATTTAATTACCACCGGGGGAAGGGGGGGGGGGTAAGACTCGAATGGGGGAGAGGAGGTTGGAGGAAGGAGGAAGAAAGAGGATTTGTGAAGAAGGGAAGGCAAGAATAAAACAGAGGGATTGAGAGGATAGGAGAATAAAAGCTAAGGGGAAAGATGGATAGAAAAGAAAAAAGAAGGACAAGAATAAAGAGGAAAATGAAGGATAAGAGGAAAGAGGAAAATGAAGGATAAGAGGAAAGAGGAAAATGAAGGATTAGAGGAAAGAGGAAAATGAAGAATAAGAGGAAAGAGGAGAATGAAGAAATGAAGGATAAGAGGAAAGAGGAAAATGAAGAAATGAAGTATAAGAAGAAAATGAAGAAATGAAGGATAAGAGGAAAGAGGAAAATGAAGAAATGAAGGATAAGAGGAAAGAGGAAAATGAAGAAATGAAGTATAAGAGGAAAATGAAGAAATGAAGGATAAGAGGAAAATTAAGAAATGAAGAATCAGAGGGAAATGAAGAAATGAAGGATAAGAGGAAAATGAAGAAATGAAGGATAAGAGGAAAGAGGAAAATGAAGGATAAGAGGGAAATGAAGAAATGAAGGATAAGAGGAAAATGAAGAAAAAGAGAAAAGAGGAAAATGAAGAATAAGAGAAAAGAAGACAAACGATTAAAATGAGTTTGTCAATTAATAGAGAATAAATATCTTCATATGCAACACGAAATTAAATAGAGGCTGTTATAGTTCAAAAAATATTATCCTCCAAAAACCGGGTATTCATTTTTAAATCACCCCGAATATCTAAAAGTTTGTTGCTTTATATCTCAAACACCCTGTACTGATAAAAGAGCTTAGTCTTATCACTTGATCCACGACTTCATCTTTCTCCAGATCTCCCCACTGCAATACATGCATAACAAGAAGTAACTTGATTAATCTAGAGTACAATGTAGTGACTCATATTAATATGAATTGTGTAAACTTACTCCTATTAATTAAAGTATAAGAATTAATGTCTTGAGAATTATATTGACTGTCATTGCAATCTGTTGTATGAATGAATATAGAAACGTTAATTAAAAGATGCCAATGTTAAGGAAATGGTACCTATAGAATAATTATTACAACTTTGAATTTTGTAATACACGTAATTCTATTTTTCTATTACTTCTCGTAATGCAACACTAACACAAAGGGATAATGAAATCACTTAATGAACATTCAAATCCTGTTTTCCAATAGTGTTCACCTTACCAAGGGTGATGACAGGTTGGCAATAAGGCCCGTCACAAACAGGCTAGAGAAATAATTGAAAATCCTAGCGTGATGCTTCACCATCAATACACAAATTGAGATGAATGGTCTACACAAATTCTGAATCGTGTTGATGCATCCGTATAGTTCTATAATCTCATTGATGATCTCTGTGGGATAATTGTGATAGTTTATATCGTGGCTTCATAGTAATAATAGTATTTCTACTGTATTCGAAGATTGTATATATGACATAAAAAATAATTCCTTAATTAAAAATAATGATACAATAGAAAAGAAAAATTTTCAATCTTGTAAATGTTAACTGTAACTCTAATATTTATTTTGCTTCAAATGCTATTAAATAAAGCCGATAATGTGGGAATTCACCTAATATCCTTCTATAGAAAGTACAATATTAGTTTAACATTTAGGAAGACATTGTGTCTCTCTTAAGTTTTAATGACGACGGAATTAGCAAAAAACAGAGAAAGTTTTATCTACAAAACACAGTGTGAGGGAAACAAGACGCAACCTACGAAGTTGGGGGCCTGATGGAGCTGAGATGGAATTTTATAGGGGAACACACGCTTTCTTTCGGAAACTTTGGAGTCTTCTAATTCACAATTGGAGAGTTAGAATTCATTTATTTGGGAGAGATGTATGATTGGAGGTAATTATAGAGACAAATTCATCGCATTTTAACTATCAGTCTCAGGCTGAACACTAACTATAGATACCATTGTATCTGAAACTTAAATAAAGAATACTAAATGTTCAATTTTACTTGCTATAAATTTGCTCTATTTTATCCCAATTTTTGCAAACCATAGAATAAAGTCTTGGCGTCAAATAATGGCCAGACTACAAAAAGAAATGGACGAGCCATTCATTGGGCGGAATTTATCGAGTGCTCCAAAATAAGTTCATTTGTTCCACGTGAGCAAAATTCTCCTCTTCTTTCAATTGACGAAGAAGAAACAGATGTGAAGAGAATACTGATGAGGCAATGCGCCGCTACGGAAAATAAGGCAAGATGAGGCAATGCGCCGCTACGGAAAATAAGGCAAGATGAGGCAATGCGCCGCTACGGAAAATAAGGCAAGATTAGGTCATTCGCCGTTACGGAAAATAAGGCAAGATGAGGCCATTCGCCGCTACGGAAAATAAGGCAAGATGAGGCAATGCGCCGCTACGGAAAATAAGGCAAGATGAGGCAATGCGCCGCTACGGAAAATAAGGCAAGATGAGGCAATGCGCCGCTACGGAAAATAAGGCAAGATTAGGTCATTCGCCGTTACGGAAAATAAGGCAAGATGAGGCCATTCGCCGCTACGGAAAATAAGGCAAGATGAGGCAATGCGCCGCTACGGAAAATAAGGCAAGATGAGGCAATGCGCCGCTACGGAAAATAAGGCAAGATTAGGCCATTCGCCGCTACGGAAAATAAGGCAAGATGAGGCAATGCGCCGCTACGGAAAATAAGGCAAGATGAGGCAATGCGACGCTACGGAAAATAAGGCAAGATGAGGCAATGCGCCGCTACGGAAAATAAGGCAAGATGGGGCAATTAGCCGCTACGAAAAATAAGGCTAGATGAGGCAATGGGTCGCTACGGAAAATAAGGCAAGATGGGGCAATGCGCCGCTACAGAAACCAAGGCAGAATACACTATCTACGACAAAGAAATTGGCAATATAATGGTATAGTAAATCGAATATCTCCATTCATTTTCATTTTAAATACCTATATTCTAATCATGAATAACCTACATACATTACACTGATATTCATCATAATAGCGAAATTCTGACAGGAATTTATTAAATTTTTGCTTCGTTATTTTATAGTCTAATACAAAATAGAATGGCACAATAAACTATCGTCCTGCCATTATCCAACAGAGGATTTCAGATGTTGCAATTATATTGTAAAAGACATGTTATTTGAGTGGTTCCTCATTTAGTAGGTACCAAATATCATCACTCACGTCGATGGAAAATAAATGAAATTAAATAAAGAAGCTGTCAAAAAGAAGCTGTCGTTGAAAAGAGGAAATTTATAAATTAGTTATCAAAAGTAATAATCTTACGAAACCAAAAATCTGAGCTCTTGAAGTTGATTAACATAATTCAATCGTTATCCTGTAGGGTAAGTTCCGAATTATCGGTCAGTACTACATCTTCGGTCATATAAGAAAAAACAATATAAAAAAAACACAGTGCTATCTAATACTTCGGCAAACCCGGGTTTGCAGAAGTATTAGATAGCACTGTGTAATAATAACAATTTTAATATCGTTTTTTCTTATATGTCCGAAGATGTAGTACTGACCGATAATTCGAAACTTAAAACCCTAAAGAAGATATAAACTAAAATGATAAATAACTGAAGATATACCTTTTGCGACAAGAAGTGTACCTGTAAGATAAGAAAGTGTTGCCACACAATCAATTTGGGATGATGAGCTTCTAATGATATCTCAGGAGAGGCGAAAACAAGAAAGAAATCTCAGAAAAAGCTGTTTTCGGACAGCTTGTCAGTTCGGGGCGCAATAACACAAAAATACTGTGAGAACTTGGAGCTTAAAGCAACAATAATTAGACGAAATGAGAACTGAAATCAAATAGCATGAAAGCAGAAAAATTGCATTAATTAATTATTGGTTATAATTCTTAATATCCAAAAAGTATTGTGCCAAAAATACTGGAAAAATATTCTGTATTCAAAGTATCATTAATTGTTTTTACCACTGCAACTTGATAGTTAGTCAACCATAACAAATTATTATAGTCCAAAGGAAAATTTAATAGGTATTAAATTTCAAAAGCAATCAACACACAGCTCTCATAAAATATAATGTATTTCAAACTAAATTATATAGCTATTTCAAACTAACCGTGTATTAAAATAATTGTAATTTATTTTAATTAAGCTATTAATGAACAATAAATATTATTCAGCCCTGCTCTCTATTATGTTTACAGTCATTAAATAAATATGAGCGACATTTTACCGAAGCAAAACTGTTAAATTTACACGGTTGGGTGACGGCGAATGGAAGGATTTAATCAAAGGATATGAGTGCTCCGTGTAGCTATATCGACTGCAATAATAAAATTAATTAACAGTTCGAAGGTGAGCAAGAACAAATGATTCTATAGTTACTGAATTTATTTGTATGGTCATTATTTTAATACTAGCAATAATTACATCAGCGATCGATGAATGAAAGAGTATTTCAATATATATAAATTATACCAATTTCTACATACACGTGTGTCTACATCCACGTGCTTTCACAACCACATTTTTCCACATACACGTTTTTCCAGATCCACGTGCTTTCACAACCACGTGTTCCACATCCACGCTTTTCCACATCTACGTTTTTCCATATACACGATTTTCCACATCCACGTGCTTTCACAACCACGTGTTCCACATCCACGTTTTTCCAGATCCACGGCATAAAGATGAATCAAGGACACAGAAGTGCATCATGACAGTACTACCTGTGACAGTGAAACATATACTTTGTCCGCAATGGTACCCCTGGTAAGTGATATACTGCAAATATATAACATATTTTTATTGTATATTTGATGACCCTCACAGCTTTGAGGCTGAATAGATTACAAACCAGGGCGAATATCTGAATATTCTTTATAGTGTTATCACTTTGAATACGGAAGCATTTCAACACAAAACAATTGATGTTATATACTATATAGCATTTAAAAATGTGTAAATAATATATACAAATTAACGCATGCATTTCATGTTTAGGATTTCAACTCTCACTCAACTTCAATTGCTGTTATTTTCGACAGAGTGAAGTAATCGAAAATTGTCTGACCCAGGAAGCAATGGTTTTAGGGTCAATGTTGTCCCAATGTTGCAAATGTTGTCCCAATATAGGGCCAAGGAACATTGCTACCTGGGGACATCTTGAAAGCTTAATTACACTAATCCTCTATAGTGAATGTAGTGACTTGTAAATGGAAACAGCATCTAAAGTGAACCAATTTTTTTTTAGTCTACCATAAAATGGAAATTTGTTTTCTAAACTAATGGCCATTCATGGCAAACTAAAGAAAATTTGCTCACTATAGAGGCTACTTTCTTACTCAGGACTCTACATTCCCTATTCAAGATCACTTTAAAGAGAATTTCTACTTTACTACCTAATTAAAAAATCATTCCTATAATTAAGATTTTCATGTGTTTTAAATATTTCTTTTACACTGCTACCTAATTAATTAATATCTAAATATTGTAGCTAGTTAAAATACATTGACTACAAACGAATATGTTGCTGAATAATATTTAACAGGTAAAACAGAGTACCTAAATACTCTCTATGATATATCAAGAGCAGCCATTAGCCTTTTTATTTGAGAGCACATTAACTAATACCTAACAAAGTGCACTAAGTACATTAGTTAGAATGTTTATTATGAACTATCACTGTGTGTTTGCAGAAGTAAATACAGTATATTTACTACAGAATAATATAATGCAAAGCTGTTTGATGGCTATTTTAATACGAATAATATACACCAATGTACATTTATTTAGCATGGATATGTGCTTGATGTATAGTAATAATAAACTTAATTGTGTTACAATGGAATTATCAAAGAATGAGAGAAACTAATTAAGTTTGCATCAAAGAGAATAGAGCTCCAATGGCAGTAAATACAATTAATATAGTCAATAATAACTAATATTACTGTGTTGAATAGAAACTGAAAGGTATAGTTCACTGCAGTGACTCACAGTTCACTGCAGTGAGTCACAGTTCACTGCAGTGAGTCACAGTTCACTGCAGTGAGTCACAGTTCACTGCAGTGAGTCACAGTTCACTGCAGTGAGTCACAGTTCACTGCAGTGAGTCACAGTTCACTGCTGTGACTCACAGTTCACTGCAGTAACTCACAGTTCACTGCAGTAACTCACAGTTCACTGCAGTGACTCACAGTTCACTGCAGTGACTCACAGTTCACTGCAGTGACTCACAGTGACTCCACAGGTACAAATTGCAGAGGAAATATGAAGGAGATTGACAGATTTTGGGAGAAATGAAGAACATTATGGGGGAGATGGGGAAAATTAAGGTGAGAAATGGGGAAAATTAAGGTGAGAAATGGGGAAAATTAAGGTGAGAAATGGGGGAAAATACGTTAAGAAATGGGGAAATTAAGGTGAGAAATGGGGGAAATTAAGGTAAGAAATGGGGAAAATTAAGGTGAGAAATGGGGAAAATTAATGTGAGAAATAGGGAAAATTAATGTGAGAAATGGGGAATTTAAGCTAAGAAATGGGGAAAATTAAGCTAAGAAATCGTGTAACTAGTGACTGGTGATGGGATAACAAGTGTCATTCGGCCATATCGTTCATCAAGGAAATGGATAAAAGGGACTCTCTCAGCTAAAGAAGCAGCCAATGAAGAAAATAGTCAATGAACAAAGACACCTAACACCATTCGTTGACAATGCTCATGGATACAGAAAAGATACTCCGTGTGTACTAAGGAATGGGACACAAAAAAGGACACAAGCACCGGTAGCTGCCCTCGCAAATGAAAGAGGAAAATGAAGAGGTGATAGTAAGTAACAACACTACAGAGATCTAAGACTTCATAGTCGAATAATATGAATACTTATAGTTATTAAATCTTCAGATCGAATTGCTATTTTAATTATCTTTGTAAGCCTAAAAGAAATTGAATATCTTCCTCTGATGGATTAATTTGATGGCCTACAGAAAATGCTTAATATTTTAAAGATGTTTTGAGGAGAGTTATTAAATCCAAGAGTGTTTTCTGAACCCATTAGAAGAAATAATTAGTTTCAAAGGGTAAGAGAGTATCAGATTTCATTTCAGTATTTTGACTGTTATTACTACCTGGACATGGATTAATGAGTATGTTAAAATATATAATTATTTTTAAGTACTCACTTGTGATATAATACAAAATTGGAGCTACAATGTATATATGTAACTGCTATATTGCCACTATCCTCTTATACTGCAGATATCATAAAAATGAACATTACTGTACGAGTAAGAAAAGAGCATCAGTAATATAAACTGCATCAGTGAGAGAGAAAGCAAATAATGAAGGATTACCGTACTTAATAAGGACAGGTAAATATGTACTTAGAGAATATTAAGTAAAGTGCATAACTACATATTTATATTTACTTCTAAAGGTTTAAATCAAAGATTAGAAGATTTTGTAAGAAGTGAAGTAGAATCCGAGAGTGAAGGAGCTTCTAAATAAATTCAACCGCATCGAATTAATTAATTCGGCATTTATTTTTCCACTCCAGTTGAGGGAACCATTCAGGACTTGAAATGAGCAGGAACTGAGGGGGGGGGGGAGGAGGGGACTTGATGGTGTTAAGAGAAAGAGTGGAGGGGAGTGGAGGAGAAAAGGAGTGGAGATGAGTGGAAAGGAGTGGAGATGAGTGGAAAGGAGTGGAGATGAGTGGAAAGGAGTGGAGATGAGATAGAAGTGGAGTGGAAGAGAGTGGAGTGGAAAAGAGTGGAGGGAAGTAGAGGAGAGTGAAGAAGAGTGGAGGGAAGTGGAGGAGAAAAGAGTGGAGGGGAGTAGATGAGGGTGGAGGGGAGAGGAGAGGAGACAGGAGAAGAGTGGAGAGAAGAGTGGAGTAAAATGGAAATGAGAGTAGAAAAGAGTTAATAAACAATAAACAATAAAAGAGATAATCTTTTTTATTGTTAAATTATAAGTCTGAAATTTCTACCTAAAATACCTTGCAGTTAAGAATACCATTCTAAGTATAGAAGGGAATACATTACCATTCCAATCACACACTACTATTAAATCCTATGTGCTAATTCACTATTTATTTAGCAAATGAAGTGTATATTAAACAAATAAAGGATAAAGCAAAGTAAAGAGAAGTAGATTAACTACAGTTAGGGGCAATGACACGTTACCGTTCACTGCATTGATTTCAGGGGGAGTTAATTTGAATAGTAAACAGTCATCCTAGAGAAAGATAAGCAAACTGTTACAATATTTCATCTCCAATGTAAACTAACTGAAATTTGGAATAAAAAAATAATTACACGAAGGAAGTTTCAGGTTACTAATGAAAATGCTGTATCTAAGTATATCTAAGCCCATATTAGTATACCTATAGTAAATCTAAGCATATCTAAGTGTATCAAGTAATCTAAGTGTATCTAAGTATATCTTACTATATCTAGGTATAATTAAGTGTATCTAAGTATATAAGTGTATAACTAAGTATATCTTACTATATCTAAGTATATCTAAGTGTATCTAAGTATATCTTACTATATCTAAGTATATCTAAGTATATTTAAGTATATCTAAGTGTATCTAAGTATGAGTGTATAACTAAGTATATCATTCACAATGAAAAGTTAAGACAATCTTTTAAATGAAAATATCTGTCAGTAAATTTGATTGGTGATTGGTTCTGATTAAAAAGACATAATAGTTCCATTAAAAGAAGAAAACCTTTACAGAAAGGGAAATTCCTCCATAACTACAAGTGAGGGGTTGCGACATCTCTTCACAGTAATTCACTGGACAACTCAAAGAGTAAAATCTTCAACGCGAACTAGCCTGTATAGTGTATAACATGGAAATAGGATACTGAAACTTATTGCAAATATCTAGAGAATAATCTAGAATATTATGTTAGCAGTAATTTAAAACTGATGTTTAATTTAAAACTGAGAAATATATTCCCTGACACTGGATCAGAATATTGCAGACTGGAAGCGCAGGAAAAAATCATATAAAATATATGCATTTTTCATAGAAAGGGATCCTACCATCATAGTTTGTTTTTTATTGTGACGCAAATACGACTGATTGCAGTAGATATGAATATATAACTAATGAGGTTATTGACAAGTTAACAAGAATAGCACGGAAGAAAATAAGAACGTTGAAGGGATATGAATTATGTAGAATAATAGCTACACTGACACCCCTGAAGATCACATACAGTCTTCAGTATGAGTGTTGACAGTTCAAAGTAAAGACCTAGCAATGTATTGCCTGAAAAAAATAGCAAAAACAACTTGGTACGAAGAAATCTATATTTGGAATTTCAAAAGTGAGAATGACTTAAATTGAATAGCTACAGATTATCAGTTGTTTTTAAATAAAAGAATGTTCGTAGAATAATAATATAATGGTTGGATAAAAAATGAAACCAACTCAAAAGTGCAGCAAGTGATACATTTCTACATACGGAATATCTACAGTCATATGATCTACATAGAGTATATTCCGTAAATATGATCTACAACAGAAATATATCTTTTACCAATACATTCACAAGTTTGTCCGAAGTTACTATCACCTAAAGTCTACTCAACTTTCTATCGGATACTGCAGTTTTCGGGGCAAATGTACATATAAAATATATTTTATGAAGATTATATGGGATCAAGAGTGCAAATTCTGGAAGAAAAACCTACCTCAAAGTCCTAAAAAGAACGTGTGGAAGGATATGTTTATTATTATGATCTGTGCGGTCTGAATATATTCACTTTATTTTATTGTACATCACTCGAAGCCAAACAAAAATGGTATATGTAAGTTCCTGATAAACGTTTAAAAATATGATATAATAAAAATTGCGGCTTAAACCGAAGTAAAAATGGTGATCAGTGATTTCACTAAAAAGTTCAAATTCATTTCCATGGCATTAAATGGCCAATAAATAATTGGCTACTCAAATCACATTGGTAGCGATTGGTCGATCATCAAAAGGAGGAAATTAATGAAAAAAGTTTCAGTCAATTACAGTCATTAGTTTGAGTTTTATTTCAGGCGATATTAGGAAAATGGAGACTCTGAATATACTGCAGTGAACATTATGAACATAGGGTAAATTACGAATTATCGGTCAGTTTCACATCATCGGTCATATAAGAAAAAACTGTATTATAATTGTTATTTTATTATATAAAAATAAAATAACAATTATAATACAGTTTTTTCTTATATGACCGAAGATGTGGAACTGACCGATAATTTGCAATTTACCCTAGCTATGTTCAGATGTTAGGAATATTCTA
Organism: Caprella mutica; assembly: GCA_947561585.1. Classification (NCBI taxonomy): domain Eukaryota; kingdom Metazoa; phylum Arthropoda; class Malacostraca; order Amphipoda; family Caprellidae; genus Caprella; species Caprella mutica. The sequence goes on from CANNZV010000237.1 coordinate 438,708, forward strand.
CGGCGGAACAGTCTGAATGTGATTTAAGCGGGAAAAGGTTGGCGAAAGGCCAATACCTGAACAGAGGATTAGGGACGGGACCGCCGGTAGATGGCGCTACGGGGAAAGGTTACGCAGTCTCTTCTGCGATTCGTAGGAGCGGACAAAGCGAGGAAATTATGATTGGAAATGAATGGATGAGGAGATATTATTATTAGTTTCGTAGTGAGATTGGATATGAATTTAATAATGGTTTATCTTCACAGAGAATGTGTTAGATAGATGTATATAAATATAATACTTTCTTTTCAAGAAGTAAATAGGTTTCATCATAATAAATCTAGTCATATTATTAATTAATTCTCGCTAGTTATATACTTGAAGTAATTTGAAAGATCATATTAGGTAAAATGTGGCAAATTGAAATCTTTACCAGAAGAATTAAGAAACGGTAGATCTTGGTGAAAAATGCTTATTAAAAAAGCTAAGAATATAATATTTGGCAGAAATTAAAGAAGATTATGGCAGCACTACGGCAGAATCATTGCAAAAAGAGATCGTTGAATATCGCACAAAATCAAGCAAGCCAAAACATTGTTAAATGCAAGACAAATGAAAGTGACACCCAGTCGAGAATTTTCAGGTTCAGTCCTAGTTTATTTCCATTTCGACCAAATGGTTAAGGTAAGTTTCGGGTCTAATCAATTTTAAATGTAATCTCCAAATAGGTATATATTTTACAAGCAAATAGCAATTATTTGTGCAATAATTTACACTACCAAAGTTGCATTGAATTTATCGAAAATTGGCAGCCATGATATTTTTTCGACTGGGTGACAGATTAATTAGCGTATACTTATAATTGAGAGTATATATTTATACTTATAATTGAGAGTATATATTTATACTTATAATTGAGAGTATATATTTATACTTATAATTGAGAGTATATATTTATACTTATAATTGAGAGTATATATTTATACTTATAATTGAGAGCGTATATTTATAATTGAGAGCGTATACTTATAATTGAGAGCGTATACTTATAATTGAGAGCGTATATTTATAATTGAGAGCGCATATTTATTTAATTGAGAGCATATATATATAATTGAGAGCACTGTTTAAGTGTGTACCTTGGTCCCATCGATGCGATTCACTCAAAGGGTGGTGGGTGTTAATGGCGGTGGAGGGGTACCTTTGGGGGGACAGGGACCCTGGTGTCCTCGTTATCATTTGGTGGGGGCCTTTGGGGGTAAAATTACTAGAGTTAGTGGAGAAAATTTAGTTACAATCTACACTATACAGGCAGCCATGGAAATCTAGTTCATTGTAAATTATAACAAAGTTCATATAGTTAATGTTATTGAAAAGCTTATTAGTTAGTTATAAATTTATTTAGTTATAAATTTATTTAGTTATAAATTTATTTAGTTATAAATTTATTTAGTTATAAATTTATTTAGTTATAAATTTATTTAGTTATAAATTTATTTAGTTATAAATTTATTTAGTTATAAATTTATTTAGTTATAAATGAATTATAAGTTTATCTAGTTATAAATGTATTTAGTTATGAGTTCATAACCATGATAAAAAACGTAATCTTAATATTTACCATCAGTGGAAAATTGTTTAAAGAATTTAAAACTTCAAAAAATACTATAATTAATAACTTTTTTTTATTAAATTGTGATGAAAAAGAATGTTGTGCGGGGCAAATATAATGATACATAGGGTGAATTATTCGATAAAATACGACATTCAAGCTCAATTATCATGCTGCATTCATAAATTTCATTAACGGTATATCTTAAAAATGTTCATTTTCATTGAACGGGTTTCTAATATTTGGCATCTGCTTAAATTAATCATACCATAGATTTCAGGTATAGATCAACATATTGGTATAGATTCGTTTGGTATAGATTTCAGGTATAGATCAACATATTGGTATAGATTCGTTTGGTATAGATTTCAGGTATAGATCAACATATTGGTATAGATTCGTTTGGTATAGATTTCAGGTATAGATCAACATATTGGTATAGATTCGTTTGGTATAGATTTCAGGTATAGATCAACATATTGGTATAGATTCATTTGGTATAGATTTCAGGTATAGATCAACATATTGGTATAGATTCGTTTGGTATAGATTTCAGGTATAGATCAACATATTGGTATAGATTCGTTTGGTATAGATTTCAGGTATAGATCAACATATTGGTATAGATTCGTTTGGTATAGATTTCAGGTATAGATCAACATATTGGTATAGATTCATTTGGTATAGATTTCAGGTATAGATCAACATATTGCTATAGATTCGTTTGGTATAGATTTCAGGTATAGATCAACATATTGGTATAGATTCATTTGGTATAGATTTCAGGTATAGATCAACATATTGGTATAGATTCATTTGGTATAGATTTCAGGTATAGATCAACATATTAGTATAGATTCCAGGTATAGATCAATATATCGGTATAGATTCGTTTGGTATAGATTTCAGGTATAGATCAACATATTGGTATAGATTCGTTTGGTATAGATTTCAGGTATAGATCAACATATTGGTATAGATTCGTTTGGTATAGATTTCAGGTATAGATCAACATATTGGTATAGATTCGTTTGGTATAGATTTCAGGTATAGATCAACATATTGGTATAGATTCGTTTGGTATAGATTTCAGGTATAGATCAACATATTGGTATAGATTCGTTTGGTATAGATTTCAGGTATAGATCAACATATTGGTTTAGATTCGTTTGGTATAGATTTCAGGTATAGATCAACATATTGGTATAGATTCGTTTGGTATAGATTTCAGGTATAGATCAACATATTGGTATAGATTCGTTTGGTATAGATTTCAGGTATAGATCAACATATTGGTATAGATTCGTTTGGTATAGATTCCAGGTATAGATCAACATATTGGTATAGATTCGTTTGGTATAGATTTCAGGTATAGATCAACATATTAGTATAGATTCCAGGTATAGATCAATATATCGGTATAGATTCGTTTGGTATAGATTTCAGGTATAGATCAACATATTGGTATAGATTCATTTGGTGTAGATTTCAGGTATAGATCAACATATTGGTATAGATTCGTTTGGTATAGATTTCAGGTATAGATCAACATATTGGTATAGATTCGTTTGGTATAGATTTCAGGTATAGATCAACATATTGGTATAGATTCATTTGGTATAGATTTCAGGTATAGATCAACATATTGGTATAGATTCGTTTGGTATAGATTTCAGGTATAGATCAACATATTGGTATAGATTTATTTGGTGTAGATTTCAGGTATAGATCAACATATCGGTATAGATTCGTTTGGTATAGATTTCAGGTATAGATCAACATATTGGTATAGATTCGTTTGGTATAGATTTCAGGTATAGATCAACATATTGGTATAGATTCGTTTGGTATAGATTTCAGGTATAGATCAACATATTGGTATAGATTCGTTTGGTATAGATTTCAGGTATAGATCAACATATTGGTA
>CANNZV010000238.1:0-15472 GCA_947561585.1 Caprella mutica
CCGCCCCCCGAACCCCCCTGCCAGGTCATTAAACAATCATGAAGTGTGCAGTACAACAATCTAGCGGATACAACAAACTACATTAGCAACTCTCAGTTATTTCTATCTAAGTAGTTCTTCATTTGTTTGACTAGGTATATAAGGATTTAAAAAACATGGAGGGGGGGGGGCTCGTGACCGGGGGGGCTTATGACCTAGGGGGGCTCATGACCGGGGGGGCTCGTGACCGGGGGGGCTCATGACCGGGGGGGCTCATGACCGGGGGGGCTCTTGACCGGGGGGGCTCTTGACCGGGGGGGCTCTTGACCGGGGGGGCTCTTGACCGGGGGGGCTCTTGACCGTACCCCGGTACCAAAATATGAGCCTTAAAGCTCGCTTCACACTTGCATTCTTTAACATCGCGGAAAAAAATCTCTTCTTATACACACTTGTGTATTTTTTTTATCGCAGAAGGAAAAATGTAATGTGATTTTTCTTTCAGCGATGGAAAAAACGCAAGTGTGAACACATTTTAAGAAAAGATATTTTTTTCCGCTTTGTTGTACCTAAAATATATTTATTGTAAAGAGAAATCGAGTAATTATTAAAACCATTTTAACTTCATTTCAATTGGTATCCTTGATACCTGCAGGTATCATGGATACTAATCTAAATATGTATAGTTAAAATATTATATTTTATACCTATGTATATATTATCCTTTCCACGATGAATTGGTTCTAACTCTTATATTTTCTCGTTAAAAATAACTGAATTGGATGATATTTATCTAATATTATAATCATATAATTTATAATCAATTTTATGATTTATAATCAATTATATGATTTATAATCAATTATATGATTTATAATCAATTTTATGATTTATAATCAATTTTATGATTTATAATCAATTTTATGATTTATAATCAATTTTATGATTTATAATCAATTTTATGATTTATAATCAATTATATGATTTATAATCAATTATATGATTTATAATCAATTATATGATTTATAATCAATTATATGATTTATAATCAATTTTATGATTTATAATCAATTTTATGATTTATAATCAATTTTATGATTTATAATCAATTATATGATTTATAATCAATTATATGATTTATAATCAATTATATGATTTATAATCAATTTTATGATTTATAATCAATTTTATGATTTATAATCAATTTTATGATTTATAATCAATTTTATGATTTATAATCAATTTTATGATTTATAATCAATTATAAGATTTATAATCAATTATAAGATTTATAATCAATTATAAGATTTATAATCAATTATAAGATTTATAATCAATTATAAGATATATAATCAATTATAAGATATATAATCAATTATAAGATTTATAATCAATTATAAGATTTATAATCAATTATAAGATTTATAATCAATTATAAGATTTATAATCAATTTTATGATTTATAATCAATTTTATGATTTATAATCAATTATATGATTTATAATCAATTATATGATTTATAATCAATTATATGATTTATAATCAATTATATGATTTATAATCAATTATATGATTTATAATCAATTATATGATTTATAATCAATTATATGATTTATAATCAATTATATAATTTATAATCATAACCCACATGGTCCGTGTCTTCAGATTTTGTTATTTATTGATCAATGAGTATTATTAAATACTAATTCCCTTTATCATTAATTTATTTTCTGCATAGACTGATATATTTTATGGGTAAAATACATATAAAAATTGAATAAAACTATAAAAATTATAATATCAATATATTACCGCACGTATAACTAGATTATGTGCACTCGGTAGAGCGCATACCTTCGCTGCACATTTGACCTGTTTTCTCCCAAAATTTAATAATCTGCTAACTGAAATTTAATAATCTGCTAACCAATCGTCCCACCAAGTTTCATGCAGTATGGTTCAATACTTTTTGAGTTATTGAGTTATAAATGGCCTTGACCTTTGACCGGATCGCTCCCAAAATTCTAACGATGGTTACTAGACATTGACCAATTGTACCATCAAATTTCAAACAATTTGGTTGAATATTTTTTTGAGTTATTGAGTTATAAATGGCCTTGACCTTGATCTTTGACCAGATCGCTCCCAAAATCTAACAAAATGGTTCCTGCATATTAACCAATCGTTCCACCAAATTTCATACAATTTGGTTGGAAACTTTTTTCAGTTATGCGAATAACAAGATGATAAATAAATAAATAAATGCCGTCAATAATATAACCTTCTCGCATTCTGCGAAGGTAATAAATATATATATTCACATCGGTCTTTATTATAATGCATAGAGATGGCCATATTATAACGCATTTTTTAAATAATTCCTATTTACATCCGGATATTAATTTCGCATCTTTTAATTTAACTTTATCTCTTACGTAATGTAAGTGTTGGTTATTTTAATTAGGTTAAAAGGAAATGTCATTTTCAGGTCGCTATTGCACGTTATTAATGACTTAATTAAAAGAGGGAATATAATTTTCTTTGATATTTGAAATGTGTTTTTAAAATAGTCAATGAAATGACATGTGCATTTAAATAGACGTTTTTATTCCTTTTGATGAGTTTTTCGAAAGTTCGAATTGGAATTATTCAAAATAAGCAGAAGAATTTAGTGTGAGAATTCTCAAAGGATAATAATCCTCTACTCTGTCCAATTCCTTTCACTTTATTTCGTACAACTCTTAAATTATAGATATCTCTAATTCATTTTCAATAACTAATTGTATGAATCATTCTCAAATGACAATTTTTCCGATAAATCCATATCGCAATTTAATGTAAACAGTGAAGGATACAAAATGCCATTTTCCAACAAAGAATTCTTCGATTTAATCAACACTATACACAGTCTCCTTCGTTATCTCTTAAAGTTTTCATATTTGATTCTCCAATCTAAATTCAAGGAGACTTGGATCACGCTCATCCCGATAAGTCATTTCCATTCCCCCCACTCTGCCATTGACTAGCAAATCGCCACTCATCTCCCCCGGGAAATATCCCCCCTGCATCAGGATGAAGGAGGCAAATTCACCGACAAAAATGACTGCCGCACAAATTGAGCCAAAATGAAAATTATGCAAACTTTATGGCGATGTAGTGCTAGGCACCATCTTCTGCTGATTTCTTTCGCATGAAAGAGCCTTCCAATTTTGTGTTGTGGCTGGTGAGATGATTTGCTGGATAGATTAGGGTGTTAGGCTATTGAAACCAACTACCTAGATCCAATTTAGCATAAATTCATCCATGTTCTTTTTATATTCCTACTCGAAAAAAAACTGTTTTCAATGACTATATAGAAGAGCTATATTTTTTGATACAAATGATTTATTCTTGTGCAATTTTTATAAAAGTTTTTATATATTTTAGATTTGCAATGTGTGCATCTTTATCCTTTGTAAAAGATCAGCATTTGGAGTGTATACACATTCAACTGATCCTCTTTATTACAAGTTTATTCAGGAACTCGGAGCAGCTTTGAGAATACAAAGAACTCCAAAACCTCGTCATCAAAGGTGTTTGCGCCCTGAGTTCTTAAAGAGCCAACCTAGGTAGTTGCACTCACAATTTCAAGCTCAAATGTGTGTAAAATTTACCTATCGTAGTGGTAAAAGTATGGTATAATGTTTAAGATATTCACTGTATGTGGTGACTTCATTTGAATATATTTTATACTCCCTTGCACAGAGACTGCCTCGACTTTACAGAATGAAGTCCAGAGGAGTGCTTTTGACGTACGTGAGAGAATTCTATTGTGCCTAAACACACAGTTCGTACTCAAAAGGCTTCAATCGTTTGAAACTTGCCACACTTGAACTAAGTCTGTGGATCAAGTTACCAGAGTTCATATCCTGATATTTGAGGCTATTTTTTTCTTCAATTTCAGATTTTTGTCTTCCATTTGATCGTATGGCAGTTAAAGTATTCAATGGAAGTCGCAACAGAAATGCTAAAAGAAGAAAATATTCTACCTAGGCACGAGCGTGTGTAATTTTCTGCTCTATTCCTAGCTTCATAATCCCTTTATCACTCCAAGTCTAATTTGTTAACAAGTTTTGTCATTTTGTTCAGCAGATGCGAATTCGATGACTAAAATCTAATCTCATATCCAGGTGTATCTTTTTCAATCTCTGAATGAGATTAGCATTCGAATTAGAAGTCTTGAAAGTTTTCGTGTGTGTGCGTAGCAGTGAATTATTAGTGTAGTAGTTTCACGGTACTAATTAACGTCTGAATGGGAGAGTGCTGCATCGCCTCAAACAAACTCTCTTTTGCAGAATTCAATTCGCTGCCTCAGACGAGTGCATACACTAATGAATTTGCGCAGGTTTCTTTGCTCACTGAGTAATTGTGAAGAATGTTATGAATCAAAAGAAGGATTCTGATTTAATCATCAGCCTTAAATGAGTACGCATAATCTTCGCTCTCAAAACATCATTAATATAAAATAGCTGGTGTTTTTCTCGGTAAATTCGGCATAAATGCGTTAATGATATAACTTTGCTTGCACCACATCATTAGCGGAGAAAAATCTACGAATAATGATATCAACATTTGGCCGGGAACTCCTATCATAGTGAGCTGAAGTGAACTTAATGAGGGCTCAAATGATGCGCTGTGAGCTTAGCGAGTTCACTAGTTGATGACAGTGAGCTTCTACACAATGTTAGTAGTTATTCAAAGAGCTTTCTGGTGGTATTGAAATACAAATGTCTATTCACATGTCCCCTGATTTTGGACCGCCTATTCGAATTCAAAGCATTTGCTTCTCTTTGTAAAGTGAATTTAATTTGAAATAATGTAATCAAGAGTTTCAAAAACCGTGTGATTTACATGACAGTTCAGTAAACTGCAAAATAAATTAAATTTCCCTCAAATATAATTTCTAAATACCTGATGCAAAATTTAAATGGGTTTAATTTTATTTCCTAAGCACTTGAATGAAAAAATCTGTCGAATTTGAGATTAACTGCTATTATGAATAAAAGTCTCATTTTTTTTCATTGGCTCCAGGCTCCGAGAAAAAAAATGAAAAATGGGTTTATTACATAATATTATAGAACTGAAATCTAGGATCATTAATCTACAAACCGCATAAAAATCGATGCAGTACGTATTTAGTAATATGTTTTTCATATTCGGGCTACAGCAATTGTACGAAACACTAATCTAACGCTGAAGAAAAAGATTGTACAGTTTCTGTTTTTATTTCCGATTCTATAAACAAACAATGCATGTTCGGCCTCGGTTTGAACTGTAAATTATATGCTGAAGCTCTAAGCGTTTTTAGAATAAGTTTCTCCAATTTTATACCTTTACATGAATATTTAATATTGGATTGATAGGTAATAGCCAACATTAAAAATATACGGTGTTTTTTTTACAAAAAATTAGCAAGTTTGAAGTGAAACGGTGGTAGCTAGTGTTTTTGATTAAGTAAAATCTTGGAAAAAAATATATTATCAAATTTCATGCGGTCTGCAGCAAAATGATAAGAAGCTTTTATTCAAACCGCATTGATAGAAACAACAAAAATATTTGCTTGGAGGGGACCTTTAAGGTAATTAAAGTGAATTGCAATCTATTATATATTAAGCATAAATCTAATTTTAACTCTATACAAAATATATCCATTCATACTAGTTTCATATACGGGCAGGACCCACTTTTATAATTAAAAATTAATTGCGATGCATAATTTGAAGTTGTGTATTTTTATAATAGTAACTCCATAAAAATTTCATTTTCTATGAGTTAGAATAGAAGAAAATGGTCTTGAGGGCTCGACTTATCGTATATTGGCAGAATTTGCTGATAGAATCATGGATACCAATTTAAATAAAAGTTAAATTATAATTGTTAAATTTTTATTACCTGTCCGAAAATGCGAAACAATCCGACAACTTGATACTTATCCTTCTGCCAAAAATATTGTACAGTGCATAAATATACAGTTTGTCCAATGTGAAATTGAAGTACCATTCGCTACTTTGAACTCTCATCACAGAGCTTTCATCATCCAATTTAGGAAAAAAATACGCAATATACGCTAGATAAAGCCCTCAAAACATTTTCTTTTTATTCTAACTAATAGGAAATGAAATGTGTAAGGAGTTGCAATTAAATATCTTTGAGTCATATCTCGCTCTTATTGCCAATTGTAATAAGTATTTTTGAGATGCGATTTCGGTAATAAAAGCGGGGCTTGCCTATACTGTACTATATTATATTTTAGTTCTTTATTTAACAGAGCTCTATATAATAAAATAAACAAAGTTTCTGCTTTAGATAACCAATTGTTTTTCTTATATAGTGTATTTTTTCATTCAAATCTACAAAGAGTACTTTATAAATTAGTTTTTAGTACTTTCCATAGCTACATCCTCATTATTTGTTTTCTCTGGTGTAAATTTCTCTCACCTTTTGAGAGTTGAGAGGTTATTGCCAGACCTGTTTACGTGTTATTCAAACAAAGGCAAGGTAAAACTCTGGCCAAAGTATTTCCCCAAGACAAAGCTGTTTGGAAGGAAGCAGATATCATCCTTCTTATTAATAAATACGACGATCCTTCCTCCGCCTAAGTTTTAATTGGCCCCAACTTTTACAATTCGTGATAATAAACTGGAATATTATAATCCCCATATCATTGCGTGTAGTTCAAATAAACTTCTGGTAAATATAGGGGCATCATTAGCTTCGATAACTATTGCAGTGACTCCATAGCTGTGATAGATTTTCTGACTAAAAATGGTACCTAATTGGAAAAAGAGATTTAAACAACATATAGTCTGGCATGATATAGAATATATTGTATATTTAATCTACAGAAAGAGTCAAATATTTTCCGCGGCTCCAAGTTTATTAAAACTTTTAATGACTCTTTTGTTATATTAGGAGAAATAAAGTCGGAATAAATCTCCCCTTCTCTTTTATTCACAGAGGAGGAATTTTGATGGCTATTTTTAGTCTAGAATTGGTCAAATTAAAAACTAATCTTATATATCAGGGTAAACTCTAGTTATCGGAGGGTTCCACATATTCGATGATTGTAGGAAATTATTTAATAATTATTTAACTTTTATTTTTATTGGTATTCATGATTGTTTTTTTGTATAATCGAAAGTGTGGAGTAGTCAGATATCTCGAAACTTGCCCTTTCTAAACTATTTTCTTTTTAATTCCATGTTTTCTAAATTGACATTCTAACAATTTAACATATTAATATATTAAAGTGAATATATTCTTAATATTATAAGTAATATATTGACAATGTTACCTTGTACATAAATCAAGAGGCCATAGTTGATATAGCTACCCAGTTATGAAATTCATTTAAAGTAAACCAGTTAGTCATTATATGTAGAGAAAGTTATGGTCGTACTATCTAAGATTAAGGGAAAAACACCAATTAATCATCTATGAATACACTTTTATCTTCTCTCTGGGTAAGAATCAAAGCCATTGCTGATCTTCAATAGCCCCACCGTACCTTTTTTCTTGGGTATGTTACTTTCCACTAAGTTAATTGTATTCCAGGTTAGAAGATTTCATTTTCCTGTTCCGTTCAGAGTGCACTGCTTGCTTGCTCCTATCTTAATGTCCCCCATATATTTGTCTTCATCTTCCAAGTGCCTTGTACTTAATTTCCTCTTGCCGTCAGCGATAACGCCTGCGGCAGCGTTACGGATGTACGGCAGACCTCCTAAAAGGAAATTATGTTTAAATTCTAAACTTGCGATAAGTACAACCTGACTTCTTGAATGTAGGGAATGAATGAGAATTCAGGACAATTGCCAATCGTGACAATTATTAAAAGAAGTTACCACTAAATTTAACATTAATTAACAGATTTTAACTTATTAGGTTTCAATGATTTTTTTCTTTAATTCTGTATTATTTTTCATCCTTCTTCTATTGATTTTACATTTGTCAACATCATCATCTGTCCCAAGACCAATGTTAATGGTGTCGTATTTAATGATAATTGTAACGCTGAATGCTTCATGTAAACAAAATCCGTTTTCAATCGAGCGTCACTGTTTGAATTCAATTAATTAATCGAGCACCCTTAACCTCCTACTGCTCATATAACTAAACTATGCTATGGACTTTTATTTGGATATCACTAATGAACATTTAATTTTATATAGCATATGAGCAATAGCGAATAGTTCGGTGAAATACACCATGGAGAATCTGAAGAGCCGCCGCCGTACGTTGAATGTGTACAGAGTCTTTTGAAACACCGCCACCTATATTCAGTCTGCAGCTGATCATTGCGGAAAAATTACATCTGATAATTGCGAAAAAAAAATTACACTTTCATTATTGTGAAAAAATAATCCCTATCAACTTTGTGGATAGATGGGTGATGGTGACCTATCACATCACTAGGATTGTGATGGTTGTTGGTGCTGGAGAGGTTTTAGATGGGGCTATTGGAGTGGGACCTCTAAGACTGCCCCTCTCCTCTAATGAGAGTAATTAAATTGGTGGAAAGTCCTTGGCTAAAATATTATTCCAATAATAGTCCTAGGAATGATTTCAATGGTGGAATTATTATTATAGAAAATTCCTGAAGGTTTTATTCATTTTTAATATTTTTTAATTTGTACAAATAATATATTTTAAAATTTTATAATCATCATACATTTAACATGAATATATCTATTCACTAGTGTAACATAATTATGTTGTGATAGTGTAAGTCAATCTAAAGTATCTTTTTCGTCAATATTCCCTTTGCTATGAATAGAATAAAGTTAACTCCCGAGTCCATCTTGTTCCCTTCCTTTGTCTAACTCTTCCATTCATTGAATTCAATTTATTCCAGTCAAAAGAGCAATGGAAATGTTTCAATTTATTTTCAATTACATAATTCATACACTCTGATTAAATATAGAAGTATTCTATTTCTTATATCATATATTTATTTTAAATTTACAATCAGGAAAAAAAAATGCTACAGTTTCTCAAGTGTATAATTGAGTTATTAATAAGTATTTTCTATTTAAAATTTGATATAAATGTGAAATTATAGAAACTATAATTACTAGCTTCGAATTAAAGTGTATGTAGAAAAGCTACCTTGAGTTCAAATCTTAAATTAAGTTAATTTGTTTTGACGATTTCTGCTTAATTAAATTTAACAAAAATAGAATATAATAAAGATGATAGAGTACAAACTGGATAATCGTAGAGTTCTACATTGTACATTTTAAAAACTTCATTAATATGGATTCCATTTTAATTTGGTTGTTTTTGGAACAGTCTCAAGACCTAAGAATTTTATTATTTAGGTTTATATTTCGCTTACTATATAGGTATTATATTTGAGTGTGGCGCACATTGTATTGGATGTCTAAATTTAAACGTATCTGCAATGAAACCACTAAAGTGTTATGCGACAATTACAATATTACTTCTGCCTGATTCAGTTCTTCAACTCATTCATATCCCTAGGTTCAGTTTGATTAACTTCATTCTTGGTGAATCGTCATAAAAATAAGTCATAAGATGCATGATCGTGTGATTGGTGGCCACTTTATGTTAATGTCGCCAATTGAACCTCTGTTAATCCACCTGTTTAGAAATGTTTCATTCAGCCACTGTCTGACAGTTCTTGGTGGAGTTCCATCTTGCATGAATAAATTTTTTCAGATTCTGACAAAATCGAACAATCTGACCAAATGTCAGACTGGAGTAAGTCTAGATGAAATTATTAATATTAGTAGCGATGAAAATTTGGGCCGAAAATTCCCAAATCCCATATGGTCGCCCACAATGTTGTTCGAAGTGAATGAAGTGACTTCTCTGCTGTCCAGTGAGGGTTAGTAGTGCACCAGATACAACAACAATCCAGTTTTTTCTCCGCCGTGGATATGGAAATGCTTCATCAGAAAACATTATGTGCTGAAGAAAAAATCTTTGAATGCAAAAACTTGTATACAATTTCTTCAACAAATACCGTTCTTGAAGCATAGTCTTTTGCGTTAAGTTCTTGGACAAATTTGAGTAACTAGGGGAGGAATATACATTTCTTCAATATCCGTTGCACTGATCCATGATTAATATTGAAGATATTACCAACAAGTTGAAGAGTCTTGACATTACCTTTGAAATAACCGTAAAGGAGTTCTGAATCTAAAATATTTGGTTGATGTACTCTTGAGTTTTTCCCTGTACAGTGGAACTTGAACTTCTTGTGCCATTTCTTAATAGACTTATTAAATGGTGTAGTTACTTTCCTATCAAATCTCTGAAAATCTTCTCTGAGTAGTCACGATTATTTCAGACTCTGTATACCATAACGCAAAAATTATTGTTTTTTCAATAGTGAAAGACATCTCTAAATGTACTTTTTTTCATATCTTGTTCTATATATACTTGATTGTAAAATATAAACGTATATAATAAATGGAATTCTGAAATGGATTGTATTGAAAATGAACTAACTCAGATCGAACCAATATTGAGAAAGTTATTAAAGTTTAGATTGTGGACACTACCTATTACGTATATCCACCCTGTATATAAGTCTACGATTAATTGAATTCATTTACAACATTCAATGTTTTTCCACAGCCTATTAATTTAATTGGTTTCTTTGTTTGAGTGTTTAAATGATTTTCTCATTTTCCGGATAAAATTAAATAGATCTGAAAATATCTTTTTAAATCATTTTGCTATAATTCTTACTAAGTTTGAAATAGATAATTAAAACGAATAATCGTGGAATGATTCTACGACTTTACTATGTAATATTTAATTTTCTACCCATAGAGAAAGTTATGGTGGGTTCACTGGAGATTAACACTTTAATTACGACCTTCATAAAACATTTTTTTAATTAAAACTCTTCATTTTAACCTTTCATTTCATCTTAATTAACATTTTCACTGCCAAGTGACCCACCGGTGGGTCACGTGGCAGTGAAAGTGTTAATAATGTAGCTTTTTTAATCTTAAATAACACCACAATAATTTCCTCCGTGTATTTTATAACTGTTTATTCTCTGTTAAAATAACACACTCTCAGTTCAGTTCCATAATAACAAATCACTAATAGTTTCCCCAATTAACAATATATTCATTTCAGCTAAAACAACACTCGGCACTGAAAACATGCTGAGTTGTTAGTTTTAAATTTCTCTGTTTCACATCTAGCAAAACAAAGAGAACCGTGGCTGTTTTTCTTGCTCCATTGAATGTACTCATAAAAGTCTTTATATTGTTCTTTGGTGCTCTTTCTGTTTTGGTTTCTCTGCCAATGCTCCCTGAACTTTTAATGAAAACATTACTCTTCTCCCTGGAATATTGAGAGAAGCTCCCACAATATTCTTCCTTCTGATAACAGTTTTAACATTTTTACCACAGCCACGTAAATGTTCTAGTTTTAATGGATAAAGATGTAACCTGAATTGAAAGGGGTGTAGGGTAAGTTACGAATTATCGGACGGGTTCACATCTTCAGTCATATAGGAAAAAACTATATAATAATGATTATTTTATTTTGATTTTCTTATATTACCGACGATGTGAAACAGCGCCTCATAAAGTTAGTGTAAATCAGAGTATTTGTCACCAGAGGATAATTTATACGTGATAATCTATATCCATATCTTTTATTTATTTAGAGGGTAGCTGAATAACGGTATCATATTTACGCAGAAATAAGATAAAGTAAGAAGATTTTCAAGGTTTTTTGCAGTATTTTTTCGGTTTCAATTCGAATCAAAATTTGTCAAAAATAATTTCGTTCTCACAATATATTTTTTATTTTTTCGAAATTATGGATCGACAAGCAAAAATGGCCTCTGGCCAAATAAGGATGAGAATTATTTAAATTCTTTTAATTTTAGGTTTCCTTTTACCTAATTGAACCAACAAATCGCTTTCGAATATCCATGCTACTGTTGGTTATTTTAGTTTTACGTACGCAGAACATATTTCAAGGAAACGTTCGAGATATCATTTAAGAAGAAAATTCAATTAAATATATAAATAAAAATAAAATAAATATTTATATAAAGAGTACCTAAGTTTAATATATATTACGAAAATATCATACGGGAATTAATTAATCCAATCTATCTAGAGACAAGTTAATCAAAATATTATCAAAGTATTGATTTTATGTCGCCAAATAGTTAGATTTACTCTTTCTTTTAAAGGCTTTTTCACACATGTCCGGCTCCTCTCAGTGATTTTTTTATTACTGAGAGGAGCCGGTACTGAGTGAACGTGTCCGTTGAAATTAAAGAAACTATATATTTTTTCACTGACACTGAAACACTGAGAGGAGACGGACCGGACGGATCATTGACGTGTGTGAAGAAGCCTTTAATTCAGTCAATCTTGACGATTTTGGTTAAGAAAAACGTCTACAAATCTTATCTTTTTTTATCGAATATTTTTGAATGTTACTGTGATTTTTTAATATTTTGAAAATTTGTTATGGAGAAATTTATGAGAGGCAGTGAAAGTTTCGTCCCCTCATAATTTTCTATGTCACCAGCACAAGTTTCTGTGTGGGTATATTGATTTCCCTAAGCTTCCCATGCTAGTAAAGTATAAGCCGCTTACGGAGACGAGAATATACATGTACCATCACCTTCCAAAAATGATTATCTTTTCCCTATCTGATAACTTGTAATATTGACCTCTAAATAATAATGCGTTCATGGTTATTTAACTTGTTTCTTTCTACCTGTACATTTCTCTACACATTCTGTATGTTCTTTTAGGTACTATGACCAGAGTTACTATTTTACTAGATGATAGTCCGTCTGAGCTTCAATATGTCCTGTTGAATCTTCATCTGTTGAAACAGATTGGAACGCTGCATCTGTTTGGATAGTACTTAATATGCAATATGAATAAAACAGAACTATTTTTAGTTACTGTGCATTCGGAATAAAAAAGAACTATTTGTTTATTGATCATTCTGGAATAAACAACTATTTTTGGTTCCGTTTTTTTTTTTCATAGATAAACATTTTATTTTTTATTTTAACACTGTTTTACCCACATTCTACAGAAATTTTTTCCAAACAGCAATAAAAAGTTGTTGTGTTGGTTCCACAAAGAATTTTAAACTAATGGAACGAAAGAATTAGCTAAAGTATGATTGCATAATAAAATTCTCGATTAAAACTGATAACGATGCTGGTCAAAAATTAAATTAAATATTTATCAATGCAATATTTTTACAAGTTTTTCAATTTCAAAACTGTATTTGGATAAAGTAATATAGTGGCTTAAAATAGAGCCAGTCAATTATATGTTATATTTTTTGTTATTCCTGTGGTGTTTCTAAAATTGTATTTGCTTAATAACTATATTTCTGTATGTATTGCATGTATGGAAACTATGATGTTTATTGAAATTCATTATACAGGGTGACCCACAAAAGAGCGTACGCAATTTTTAATTAATATAAATATATCGTAACTACACATAGATAAGAAATAGATAGTGGGATTAAATTATAACTTCAATACAAATAAAAAAAAACACAGCTATTAATAGAATGGCGTTTACTGAGCCGAATTAACCTGTGTAGATTTTAAGTTATATTAATTTAAATCAATTCTATTTTTAATTCACTTATAAAGACAATATTTATATTTATTCAAAGTTGGGTACACTTTTTTGGTAGCCGGTAAATTGCTCGAAAACAATTGCTCGAAAGACAGTTGCTCGAAAACAATTGCTCGAAAACAATTGCTCGAAAACAATTGCTCGAAAAACAATTGCTCGAATGAACAATTGCTCGAAAGAACAATTGCTCGAAAGACAATTGCTCGAAAAACAATTGCTCGAACGAACAATTGCTCGAATGAACAATTGCTCGAATTATCAAATTGCTCGAATGAACAAAATTGCTCGAAATAAAATTGCACAGTTTTCGATTTTATAAAAGTCAGTTATTCATGAAGTGGAGCTGCACCTAACAATCCTTGTTTCTTTTTAGTAATTGATCATTAATCATTCTATAAATGATTTTAATTATTACTCATTCTGCATAATCTTTTTTTTAAACTGTTTTTGTCATCTCGTATGTAACATGTGAATTGGAATCATGTTTTTTTTTATCATAAAACCCGAAAATTTATTTATTACTAGCCTATCTGTATGTGGTACCTCAATAGGTGAAATAATTCGAAGTTATGGCAGAGTTTCAATAAATCTACAAAAAAATCGGGTTTTATGGTAAAAAAACATGAATAGTGGTGATTCACAACATGATTCTAATTCACATGTTACATACGAGATGACACAAACGGTCTAAAAAAATGAGTAATAATTAAAATCATTTATAGATTGATTAATGATAAATTACTAAAAAGAAACAAGGATTGTTAGGTGCAGCTCCACTTTATGAATAACTGACTTTTATAAAATTAAAAACTGTGTAATTTTATAATTCGAGTAATTTTGTTCATTCGAGCAATTTGATAATTCGAGCAATTGTTTTTCGAGCAATTGTCTTTCGAGCAATTGTTTTTCGAGCAATTGTTTTTGAGCAATTTACCTAGAACCCACTTTTTTGTGGGGCACCCTGTATGCCAAATTAATGAAATTAGCATATTCGTTTTTCTGAATTGCGGTCGAATGTCTTTATTTTAAATACTAGACATATTCTTAATGTGTTCCGTCGGAACGATTGTCTATTTGACATTAGTTCCTTTAATATAAGCGTCTATTTGACATTAGTTCCTTAAATATGAGCGTCCATTTGACATTAGTTCCTTTAATATAAGCGTCTATTTGACATTAGTTCCTTTAATATAAGCGTCTATTTGACATTAGTTCCTTTAATATGAGCGTCCATTTGACATTAGTTCCTTTAATATAAGCGTCTATTTGACATTAGTTCCTTTAATATAAGCGTCTATTTGACATTAGTTCCTTAAATATAAGCGTCTATTTGACATTAGTTCCTTTAATATAAGCGTCTATTTGACATTAGTTCCTTTAATATGAGCGTCCATTTGACATTAGTTCTTTAATATGAGCGTCCATTTGACATTAGTTCCTTTAATATGAGCGTCCATTTGACATTAGTTCCTTTAATATAAGCGTCTATTTGACATTTGTTCCTTTAATATGAGCGTCCATTTGACATTAGTTCCTTTAATATGAGCGTCCATTTGACATTAGTTCTTTTAATATAAGCGTCTATTTGACATTAGTTCCTTTAATATGAGCGTCCATTTGACATATTAGTTCTTTTAATATAAGCGTCTATTTGACATTAGTTCCTTTAATATGAGCGTCTATTTGACATTAGTTCCTTTAATATCAGCGTCCATTTGACATTAGTTCCTTTAATATGAGCGTCCATTTGACATTCGTTCCTTAAATATGAGCGTCCATTTGACATTAGTTCCTTTAATATAAGCGTCTATTTGACATTAGTTCCTTTAATATAAGCG
>CANNZV010000238.1:16668-180216 GCA_947561585.1 Caprella mutica
GTTCCTTTGATATAAGCGTCTATTTGACATTCGTTCCTTTAATATAAGCGTCTATTTGACATTCGTTCCTTTAATATAAGCGTCCATTTGACATTAGTTCCTTTAATATGAGCGTCCATTTGACATTAGTTCCTTTAATATGAGCGTCCATTTGACATTAGTTCCTTTAATATGAGCGTCTATTTGACATTAGTTTCTTTAATATCAGCGTCCATTTGACATTAGTTCCTTTAATATGAGCGTCCATTTGACATTAGTTCCTTTAATATGAGCGTCCATTTGACATTCGTTCCTTAAATATGAGCGTCCATTTGACAATAGTTCCTTTAATATAAGTGTCTATTTGACATTAGTTCCTTTAATATAAGCGTCTATTTGACATTAGTTCCTTTAATATAAGCGTCTATTTGACATTAGTTCCTCTAATATGAGCGTCCATTTGACATTAGTTCCTTTAAAATAAGCGTCCATTTGACATTAGTTCCTTTAATATGAGCGTCTATTTGACATTAGTTCCTTTAATATCAGCGTCCATTTGACATTAGTTCCTTTAATATGAGCGTCCATTTGACATTCGTTCCTTTAATATGAGCGTCCATTTGACATTAGTTCCTTTAATATGAGCGTCCATTTGACATTCGTTCCTTAAATATGAGCGTCCATTTGACATTAGTTCCTTTAATATAAGCGTCTATTTGACATTAGTTCCTTTAATATAAGCGTCTATTTGACATTAGTTACTTTAATATCAGCGTCCATTTGACATTAGTTACTTTAATATCAGCGTCCATTTGACATTAGTTCCTTTAATATGAGCGTCTATTTGACATTAGTTCCTTTAATATCAGCGTCCATTTGACATTAGTTACTTTAATATGAGCGTCCATTTGACATTCGTTCCTTTAATATGAGCGTCCATTTGACATTCGTTCCTTTGATATAAGCGTCCATTTGACATTAGTTCCTTCAATATGAGCGTCCATTTGACATTCGTTCCTTTAATATGAGCGTCCATTTGACATTCGTTCCTTTAATATGAGCGTCCATTTGACATTCGTTCCTTTAATATGAGCGTCCATTTGACATTAGTTCCTTTAATATGAGCGTCCATTTGACATTCGTTCCTTTAATATAAGCGTCTATTTGACATTAGTTCCTTTAATATCAGCGTTCATTTGACATTCGTTCCTTTAATATGAGCGTCCATTTGACATTAGTTCCTTTAATATGAGCGTCCATTTGACATTCGTTACTTTAATATGAGCGTCCATTTGACATTCGTTCCTTTAATATGAGCGTCCATTTGACATTCGTTCCTTTGATATAAGCGTCCATTTGACATTAGTTCCTTTAATATGAGCGTCCATTTGACATTAGTTCCTTTAATATGAGCGTCCATTTGACATTCGTTCCTTTAATATAAGCGTCTGTTTGACATTAGTTCCTTTAATATCAGCGTTCATTTGACATTCGTTCCTTTAATATGAGCGTCCATTTGACATTAGTTCCTTTAATATGAGCGTCCATTTGACATTCGTTACTTTAATATGAGCGTCCATTTGACATTCGTTCCTTTAATATGAGCGTCCATTTGACATTCGTTCCTTTGATATAAGCGTCCATTTGACATTAGTTCCTTTAATATGAGCGTCCATTTGACATTCGTTCCTTTAATATGAGCGTCCATTTGACATTTGTTCCTTTAATATGAGCGTCCATTTGACATTCGTTCCTTTAATATGAGCGTCCATTTGACATTCGTTCCTTTAATATGAGCGTCCATTTGACATTCGTTCCTTTAATATGAGCGTCCATTTGACATTAGTTCCTTTAATATGAGCGTCCATTTGACATTAGTTCCTTTAATATGAGCGTCCATTTGACATTAGTTCCTTTAATATGAGCGTCCATTTGACATTAGTTCCTTTAATATGAGCGTCCATTTGACATTCGTTCCTTTAATATGAGCGTCCATTTGACATTAGTTCCTTTAATATGAGCGTCTATTTGACATTAGTTCCTTTAATATGAGCGTCTATTTGACATTAGTTCCTTTAATATGAGCGTCTATTTGACATTAGTTCCTTTAATATCAGCGTCCATTTGACATTAGTTACTTTAATATCAGCGTCCATTTGACATTAGTTCCTTTAATATAAGCGTCCATTTGACATTAGTTCCTTTAATATGAGCGTCCATTTGACATTCGTTCCTTAAATATGAGCGTCCATTTGACATTAGTTCCTTTGATATAAGCGTCTATTTGACATTCGTTCCTTTAATATAAGCGTCTATTTGACATTCGTTCCTTTAATATAAGCGTCCATTTGACATTAGTTCCTTTAATATGAGCGCCCATTTGACATTAGTTCCTTTAATATGAGCGTCCATTTGACATTAGTTCCTTTAATATGAGCGTCTATTTGACATTAGTTTCTTTAATATCAGCGTCCATTTGACATTAGTTCCTTTAATATGAGCGTCCATTTGACATTAGTTCCTTACATATGAGCGTCCATTTGACATTCGTTCCTTAAATATGAGCGTCCATTTGACATTAGTTCCTTTAATATAAGCGTCTATTTGACATTAGTTCCTTTAATATAAGCGTCTATTTGACATTAGTTCCTTTAATATAAGCGTCTATTTGACATTAGTTCCTCTAATATGAGCGTCCATTTGACATTAGTTCCTTTAATATAAGCGTCCATTTGACATTAGTTCCTTTAATATGAGCGTCTATTTGACATTAGTTCCTTTAATATCAGCGTCCATTTGACATTAGTTACTTTAATATCAGCGTCCATTTGACATTAGTTACTTTAATATCAGCGTCCATTTGACATTAGTTCCTTTAATATGAGCGTCCATTTGACATTCGTTCCTTTAATATGAGCGTCCATTTGACATTAGTTCCTTTAATATGAGCGTCCATTTGACATTCGTTCCTTAAATATGAGCGTCCATTTGACATTAGTTCCTTTAATATAAGCGTCTATTTGACATTAGTTCCTTTAATATAAGCGTCTATTTGACATTAGTTCCTTTAATATGAGCGTCCATTTGACATTAGTTCCTTCAATATGAGCGTCCATTTGACATTCGTTCCTTTAATATGAGCGTCCATTTGACATTCGTTCCTTTAATATGAGCGTCCATTTGACATTCGTTCCTTTAATATGAGCGTCCATTTGACATTAGTTCCTTTAATATGAGCGTCCATTTGACATTCGTTCCTTTAATATAAGCGTCTATTTGACATTAGTTCCTTTAATATCAACGTTCATTTGACATTCGTTCCTTTAATATGAGCGTCCATTTGACATTAGTTCCTTTAATATGAGCGTCCATTTGACATTCGTTACTTTAATATGAGCGTCCATTTGACATTCGTTCCTTTAATATGAGCGTCCATTTGACATTCGTTCCTTTAATATCAGCGTCCATTTGACATTCGTTCCTTTAATATCAGCGTCCATTTGACATTAGTTCCTTTAATATGAGCGTCCATTTGACATTAGTTCCTTTAATATGAGCGTCCATTTGACATTCGTTCCTTTAATATGAGCGTCCATTTGACATTCGTTCCTTTAATATGAGCGTCCATTTGACATTAGTTCCTTTAATATGAGCGTCCATTTGACATTCGTTCCTTTAATATGAGCGTCCATTTGACATTCGTTCCTTTAATGTGAGCGTCCATTTGACATTCGTTCCTTTGATATAAGCGTCCATTTGACATTAGTTCCTTCAATATGAGCGTCCATTTGACATTCGTTCCTTTAATATGAGCGTCCATTTGACATTCGTTCCTTTAATATGAGCGTCCATTTGACATTCGTTCCTTTAATATGAGCGTCCATTTGACATTAGTTCCTTCAATATGAGCGTCCATTTGACATTCGTTCCTTTAATATAAGCGTCTATTTAACATTAGTTCCTTTAATATCAGCGTTCATTTGACATTCGTTTCTTTAAT
This sequence comes from Caprella mutica, assembly GCA_947561585.1. Classification (NCBI taxonomy): domain Eukaryota; kingdom Metazoa; phylum Arthropoda; class Malacostraca; order Amphipoda; family Caprellidae; genus Caprella; species Caprella mutica. The sequence continues at coordinate 20,648 of CANNZV010000238.1, forward strand.
ATGAGCGTCCATTTGACATTAGTTCCTTTAATATGAGCGTCCATTTGACATTCGTTACTTTAATATGAGCGTCCATTTGACATTCGTTCCTTTAATATGAGCGTCCATTTGACATTCGTTCCTTTGATATAAGCGTCCATTTGACATTAGTTCCTTTAATATGAGCGTCCATTTGACATTAGTTCCTTTAATATGAGCGTCCATTTGACATTCGTTCCTTTAATATAAGCGTCTATTTGACATTAGTTCCTTTAATATCAGCGTCCATTTGACATTAGTTCCTTTAATATGAGCGTCCATTTGACATTAGTTCCTTTAATATGAGCGTCCATTTGACATTCGTTACTTTAATATGAGCGTCCATTTGACATTCGTTCCTTTAATATGAGCGTCCATTTGACATTCGTTCCTTTGATATAAGCGTCCATTTGACATTAGTTCCTTTAATATGAGCGTCCATTTGACATTCGTTCCTTTAATATGAGCGTCCATTTGACATTTGTTCCTTTAATATGAGCGTCCATTTGACATTAGTTACTTTAATATCAGCGTCCATTTGACATTAGTTCCTCTAATATGAGCGTCCATTTGACATTAGTTACTTTAATATGAGCGTCCATTTGACATTAGTTACTTTAATATGAGCGTCCATTTGACATTAGTTCCTTTAATATGAGCGTCCATTTGACATTAGTTCCTTTAATATGAGCGTCCATTTGACATTCGTTCCTTTAATATGAGCGTCCATTTGACATTCGTTCCTTTAATATGAGCGTCCATTTGACATTAGTTCCTTTAATATGAGCGTCCATTTGACATTAGTTCCTTTAATATGAGCGTCCATTTGACATTCGTTCCTTTGATATGAGCGTCCATTTGACATTAGTTCCTTTAATATGAGCGTCCATTTGACATTCGTTCCTTTAATATGAGCGTCCATTTGACATTTGTTCCTTTAATATGAGCGTCCATTTGACATTCGTTCCTTTGATATAAGCGTCCATTTGACATTAGTTCCTTTGATATGAGCGTCCATTTGACATTCGTTCCTTTAATATGAGCGTCCATTTGACATTCGTTCCTTTAATATGAGCGTCCATTTGACATTAGTTCCTTTAATATGAGCGTCCATTTGACATTAGTTCCTTTAATATGAGCGTCCATTTGACATTAGTTCCTTTAATATAAGCGTCCATTTGACATTCGTTCCTTTAATATGAGCGTCCATTTGACATTCGTTTCTTTAATATGAGCGTCCATTTGACATTAGTTCCTTTAATATGAGCGTCCATTTGACATTAGTTCCTTTAATATGAGCGTCCATTTGACATTCGTTCCTTTAATATGAGCGTCCATTTGACATTCGTTCCTTTAATATGAGCGTCCATTTGACATTCGTTCCTTTAATATGAGCGTCCATTTGACATTCGTTCCTTTAATATGAGCGTCCATTTGACATTAGTTCCTTTAATATGAGCGTCCATTTGACATTCGTTCCTTTAATATGAGCGTCCATTTGACATTCGTTCCTTTAATATGAGCGTCCATTTGACGTTAGTTCCTTTAATATGAGCGTCCATTTGACATTCGTTCCTTTAATATGATCGTCCATTTGACAATCGTTCCTTTAATATGAGCGTCCATTTGACATTCGTTCCTTTAATATGAGCGTCCATATGACATTAGTTCCTTTAATATGAGCGTCCATTTGACATTAGTTCCTTTAATATGAGCGTCCATTTGACATTAGTTCCTTTAATATGAGCGTCCATTTGACATTAGTTCCTTTAATATCAGCGTCCATTTGACATTAGTTACTTTAATATCAGCGTCCATTTGACATTAGTTCCTCTAATATGAGCGTCCATTTGACATTAGTTACTTTAATATGAGCGTCCATTTGACATTAGTTCCTCTAATATGAGCGTCCATTTGACATTAGTTCCTCTAATATGAGCGTCCATTTGACATTAGTTCCTCTAATATGAGCGTCCATTTGACATTAGTTCCTTTAATATGAGCGTCCATTTGACATTCGTTCCTTTAATATGAGCGTCCATTTGACATTCGTTCCTTTAATATAAGCGTCCATTTGACATTCGTTCCTTTAATATGAGCGTCCATTTGACATTCGTTCCTTTAATATGAGCGTCCATTTGACATTCGTTCCTTTAATATGAGCGTCCATTTGACATTCGTTCCTTTAATATAAGCGTCTATTTGACATTAGTTCCTTTAATATGTGCGTCCATTTGACAATCGTTCCTTTAATATGAGCGTCCATTTGACATTCGTTCCTTTAATATGAGCGTCCATTTGACATTCGTTCCTTTAATATGAGCGTCCATTTGACATTAGTTCCTTTAATATGAGCGTCCATTTGACAATCGTTCCTTTAATATGAGCGTCCATTTGACAATCGTTCCTTTAATATGAGCGTCCATTTGACATTCGTTCCTTTAATATGAGCGTCCATTTGACATTAGTTCCTTTAATATGAGCGTCCATTTGACATTAGTTCCTTTAATATGAGCGTCCATTTGACATTAGTTCCTTTAATATGAGCGTCCATTTGACATTAGTTCCTTTAATATCAGCGTCCATTTGACATAAGTTACTTTAATATCAGCGTCCATTTGACATTAGTTACTTTAATATCAGCGTCCATTTGACATTAGTTCCTCTAATATGAGCGTCCATTTGACATTAGTTACTTTAATATGAGCGTCCATTTGACATTAGTTACTTTAATATGAGCGTCCATTTGACATTAGTTACTTTAATATGAGCGTCCATTTGACATTCGTTCCTTTAATATGAGCGTCCATTTGACATTCGTTCCTTTAATATAAGCGTCCATTTGACATTCGTTCCTTTAATATGAGCGTCCATTTGACATTCGTTCCTTTAATATGAGCGTCCATTTGACATTCGTTCCTTTAATATGAGCGTCCATTTGACATTCGTTCCTTTAATATAAGCGTCTATTTGACATTAGTTCCTTTAATATCAGCGTCCATTTGACATTCGTTCCTTTAATATCAGCGTCCATTTGACATTAGTTCCTTTAATATGAGCGTCCATTTGACATTCGTTCCTTTAATATGAGCGTCCATTTGACATTCGTTCCTTTAATATGAGCGTCCATTTGACATTCGTTCCTTTAATATGAGCGTCCATTTGACATTAGTTCCTTTAATATGAGCGTCTATTTGACATTCGTTCCTATAATAGGAGTGTTTGTTTCTTTTGAATCTGGGGAGTGTATCCAGTATACAGCTCCCAGAGGGGCAATCAAATGGTCCCATTGGTCCCAGGGCGGTGCTTGCCGATTTACGGACCCTAAATTAGAAGACTGACTTTTAACTTACTGTGGCACTTGACAGATGGCTAGAATTTATACTATTTTGACTTGGAATAGAGGGGAAGAATTCTAGACTCTTTCATCCAATTCCCCCTCCGCCCTTTCATCCCCTCTTTTCTCTATATAATTTCGTTCTTTGTTCTCTTTCCATGAAGTTGTTTAGGTTATATCATCTACGTAGTTTTTTGTAGAATAATTTTCCTCATCTACTCCTCGCCTTTCACACTAGAAACTCTTTTTTTTTCTTTTAATATATAATTTCCAATCACTTTTGTGTCTATTTAGAAATGAGTGAGAAATAAAAGATTTAATATACATTTATCCTTTTTCTCGCATTTACCGTGATTGGTAATTAACGAATGATATTGCCTTTTCTTTCATCCTATTTCTTTTAATCATAAAGAATAATTTACTGCTATATTCTCTCAAAAGGTATTTATTTCTTCATCAGTTATCCTTTTAGTGCACCCGCTACTGTCTTCAACTACTGGAATATTTGATCGAGTCTTTCCTCTGCTACTTAAGTCCGTTTGAACTATTCACCAGACTGTTTCAGTGAACTTTTGAGTGGGTCTGGGGAAACGTTTGAGTGGGTCTGGAGAAACGTTTGAGTGGGTCTGGAGAAACGTTTGAGTGGGTCTGGAGAAACGTTTGAGAGGTCTGGAGAAACGTTTGAGGGGTCTGGAGAAACGTTTGAGGGGTCTGAAGAAACTTTTGAATGCGTCTGTAGTAACGTTTGAGTGGTAGTCTGGAGAAACGTTTGAGTGGTAGTCTGGAGAAACGTTTGAGTGGTAGTCTGGAGAAACGTTCGAGTGGTAGTCTGGAGAAACGTTCGAGTGGTAGTCTTGAGAAACGTTTGAGTGGGTCTGGAGAAACGTTAGAGTGGGTCTGGAGAAACGTTCGAGTGGGTCTGGAGAAACGTTCGAGTGGGTCTGGAGAAACGTTCGAGTGGGTCTGGAGAAACGTTCGAGTGGGTCTGGAGAAACGTTCGAGTGGGTCTGGAGAAACGTTCGAGTGGGTCTGGAGAAACGTTCGAGTGGGTCTGGAGAAACGTTCGAGTGGGTCTGGAGAAACGTTCGAGTGGGTATGGAGAAACGTGCGAGTGGGTATGGAGAAACGTTTGAAATTTATATCTTTATTCAAATCTCTTTAATAATCAGTATAGATGGTGAATTATAATCATTCTTCATGTTTCTATGAATAAAAGATAAGTGAATTGTTATCTGAATATTTAATTCTGGTGTGGAGTTAGATGGTGGATGACATTTAATGGCAATATAGAAATTAGAAGTATTTTTCTTTTCTCTAAAAATATTTGTGAACAATTTAAGCATGCAAAAAGGATGCTTTATTTATTAATGATGAGATATCTTATAGGATTTAGTATCTAATTGTATTCCATAAAAATCTATTTTTAACTTTAAAAAATCTTAAATTATTTTCTAAATTCCATTTTTCCACGTGTGATATTGTCAGAACAGCTAGAGTGGCTGAGATTTTGAGTTGTTCACATCGAAATCTCTATTATAATATTCTTCAGCATAGAAAGTTAGGAGGCAATTACTTTCATTGCGAGAGTTACTTCGCTTTTGCTCAACTTATTAAAAAGTTATGCTCTAAAGTTAAATTTAATGTAGCTATATGTGGGGGGATTCTCAGTACATCTTGAGAATCGGGGGATGGGGCAGTGATAGGGTGGGAGGAGAGTGATGGAGAATGGTTGAAGGAGAGTGACGGGGATGATTGAATGTGAGTATCAAGGACGAATTGATCAGTTATCCCAGCCAACCACCATTCCCCCCACCCTCCCTCACATGGGCTGCCCGAAGGAAGTCCCTGAGACGCGACTGCCTGTAACCACCTTCCATGTGCCACCGTTCTGGCAAATAACGAAGTAGTCATGAGTCAACTTTAGTGAATCCCCTAAGGATCTCTTAAGTCTCGTGAGTTAACCCGTAGTACGTTACTGTGCCCCAACCAGAGGTCATCACTCTTTGTCTCCTGCCATTCAACCACAATTTATACCATTGTTTTAAGACGCGACCTCTTCATCAATGCTCTACTTTCACCAAAAGCCTCTTGTGGGTATACACGTATAGATACACGATGTGTACTGTTCTGGATGATTGAGCTCTGCATCTGTCTTGTTCATTAAGGACGTAGAATAAGAACTATAATCATGCCGTCAGGAACCTCCTATATTTCCAGAGATAGGTGGTGATACATTTTTCCTACAAGCGAACGCAACCGGGTGTTCATTGGCTTCTTTAGCCTGCCGTACTAGACTTTTGGTCAAAGAGCAGTTTCTCGTTTTACGAGATGGGGTTTGCCCAGGCTGATACGTTGAGTCATTTTCTCTCTTAATCGCACTGTCGAGTTCATCGTGGAACCATTTAGGATTAACCTTCCTGGAACCTCTTACGTGGAATTCACCTCTCTTGGATCGAAATGCAGTTCGCCTTAAAGCCCCGCCACATCTGATCAGGTGAACCTGGTAGCTGGGGATGAAGTCCATGCAGATTGCTGACAAAACTCACTAATCTGCCCTTCTAAGGTTAGGTATGTTCCTTTGAGAGATCTGCTCTTGTTCTACCTTTACCCCAACTCTGAAGGAGTGTGCATGTTGATCAGTGGTACCTAGGTATTGACCAACCGAGACATCAAAACGAGATCTGCATCGGTAGTGAATACAAGGTCCATCGCGTTGCTGCCTCTAGTGTGAGTCTCCACTATATGGATAAGGAAACTCCCCATCCCCCCCCCCCCTTCCTAACCATCTGAGAAAAGGGTGCTCAAGTCGCACTCTGCCGTTGAAGGCTCCCAACAAAACGACCGTTTCATCATGCAGAATATCTGTAAGACCAGCGTAAAATTTAAAATCCTCGACTCTAGTATGGTGTGATGGTATGTAGAGCTGGTATAGGTGTAGGGTCAACAGCCGTCATACAACGTAACTCCTACAGCTTACTTCTGACTTTCAGTGGTTTGAACATTTTGAAAATAAGCTCTTCAGCAAACAAATTGCAATCTTTGCCATTGAATTGGCTGCCTTCTTTAAAGTAGAGATCGATTCCGTGGACGAATTAGAAGTAAAGTCAGGAACCTGAAGCTGGGATCTTAGGGCAATGTCACATGAGCGTTTTTGCTCAGCGTTTTCACAGTTTTTTGACTCTAAGGAAATTATTGTTAAACCAATTTTTGGAGCGAAATTGCTCGTGTGACAGGGCCCTTACTGAGAAAATCCAAACGCTTGTTTAACAACAGGGTTTTACTGTAATGCCCCCCTGCAACAAACCTTCTTTGTATGAAGCTCACAATTGTGCCCCGGTTTACCTTTAACATGGCACTCCGGTTTGATTCCCCTTAGAGTCAGCTTTGGGAACTCTTGGATGTTCATCCGATTCTCCAGGTTCACAAGTGGCGTATCAGTGTTGGTGATGGGGAAAAGTTGCACATTCCTTAGTGTGATGAAATACTAATTACTAGACGCGGCTAACCGTTGCCGCCAGCGGCAGTGTCGGAATAAAACCCCGCCAGCATGTGTAATCCTATAGGACGTGGTATACTACAGAAACAGACTTCGCGCGCGGTCTTGTTTGGACTGTCGTATTTTTTCTTCCGTACATGTTGGTGAGAAAAATCAAACCCATGACCGCGCAGCCACGGTATTCAGAGTCAACACATGTTAAGATATGGTTACTGACATACTATGCTACGCGCAACGGCGGGAAAACACTAATATTCTGTCGAACAACACTGAGAGAAAACCGCACTGAAGATCAGTTTGCCGAACCCGACACATGGCATGTCAGTAATCCGTCCGGGAAATCACATGTCCGTCTCTCAGTGATTTAGTGTCAGTGAAAAAAATATATCGTTACTTTAATTTCAATGGACATATTCAAACAGTACCGGCTCCTCTCAGTGATAAATTAGAATGATGACGAAGGGGGGGAGGGTCTTCTTGGTGCTTGTCTAGGTGACTGTGCGTGTTTTGCTTGTCTGTGTATGTGGTGCTTTGACTGTGAAAGTGGTGACTGTCTGTGTGTGGTGACTGTCTGTGAAACCGTGTATGTGTGGTGACTGTCTGTGAAACCGTGTATGTGTGGTGACTGTCTGTGAGACTGTGTATGTGTGGTGACTGTCTTAGATAGAGACTGTGTATGTGGTGCCTATCTTTGGCACAGTAAAGCAAAGTGTGTTAGTTTCGATCAAAGGAAGGGATTGAGCTTAGACATCGTATGTAGCACAGCTAACTACCTTTTGATGTGAACAACTGGAGACACTGTAGATGATGTGGCCTGGAGACACTGTAGATGATGTGGCCTGGAGAAATTGTACAGTATGAAATATACATTTCTCTTTGTTTCTGTTCCCAAGTCCCTTGTAGTGAAGTTTCATATGCGACATCACGAGGTGCTTCTCGCTAATTAATTAATTAGGACGCGACTTGCTCACTCATTTTTCTTGCCATCGTCAAAAGGCAAAGTTTTTTAATAACGACTTTCCAAAAGTGAGCATCAGGGACAATGGCAGTGAGGGGTGCTCTGCAAAGTAGCCTCTTAGCACTTTTCTGCCTCACTTTGAAGCTGTCTTCTCTAGCATCCTTTGGCTAATGTCAATTGAAACATATTGCAGACTTCAATAATTGGAACATGTGTAGTTTTAATTGAAACGTGCCCACCTGAAACATGTTGTAAACTTTCAATTGAAAACTGTTGCACGGAATATCATTTTTATATTTGTATTCAGTGAACATTTCTTTTCATTTACTAACTTTCTCTTTGAAAAATTGTCCTCGAAGAGAACTCTTTTAAGCTTCCACCATTCACACCTTCAGTGTCATTTTCTATTACTTGATATTCTATTATGTTGTCTCTTCAGAAGTAATTACCATTGCTAATTTTGAATAAGGTCTATAAACTGAACAGTCTGGCTCTGAACCATCTCTTTCCATCTGTCCATCCTCTCAACTGTCCCTCTCTCCATCTCTCCTTTCCCTCTCTCCACCTCTGCCCAAAGTGTAGTTCCAGCCCCGTAGATTGAATAGAACTAGCGAATTGTTTGCAGGCGTTTGATGTTGCGATTGGTGCTTTGTACTTGCTCTGCACTCTACAGACTGCTTAATTAACTCATCCTCTCTCTCGCCACCATATTTTTATGAATATTTCAGACGTACCATTGATTAGTTTGCTGGGGAATTACCCAAGCCTGGCCCTCACCTTTTATCGGAAGGAAGCTAACCAATCCCTTTGCCGTATTCTTCTTTTATTGTCTTCTTTTTATTCTGCAATGCTAGTAATTCATCCTTAGAATTTATTTTCTGTGCACAACATGTTATAACGAATTTACTTTTGTCCTCTTTAAACGTAACTGTCTTCATCACTGCCCAAATAGCCAATGGCTCTTTACTTTTCTAATTGTGTGTAGTTTTGAATATGTATATTTTTTGGTATTTAGATTATGTATTTTTGCTTTTCTGATTATAAATCATTTTTGTATTTGATTATGTATTATCTTTTATTGTATTTATTTTCCTGTTTTTTATTTTTTTGTGAGAGTGTATCAATAAACTTTATTATTCTTATTTACAGGTGTGTATCTTTACACACTCGTTAACACGGTGTGTATCTTTACACACTCGTTAACACGGTGTGTATCTTTACACACTCGTTAACATGGTGTGTATCTTTACAAACTCGTTAACACGGTGTGTATCTTTACACACTCGTTAACACGGTGTGTATCTTTACACACTCGTTAACATGGTGTGTATCTTTACAAACTCGTTAACACGGTGTGTATCTTTACACACTCGTTAACACGGTGTGTATCTTTACACACTCGTTAACACGGTGTGTATCTTTACACACTCGTTAACACGGTGTGTATCTTTATACACTCGTTAACAAGGTGTGTATCTTTACACACTCGTTAACACGGTGTGTATCTTTACACACTCGTTAACACGGTGTGTATCTTTACACACTCGTTAACACGGTGTGTATCTTTACACACTCGTTAACACGGTGTGTATCTTTACACACTCGTTAACACGGTGTGTATCTTTACACACTCGTTAACACGGTGTGTATCTTTACACACTCGTTAACACGGTGTGTATCTTTACACACACGTTAACACGGTGTGTATCTTTACACACAGTTTAACGAGGTGTAGATTAAATGGTTCTTTTTCCATTCAATTCACTAGGCCTCACCGCCGTTGAAAGTACACACTTTCGTTTGTACGAAAGTAATTTCATCTGAAATATTATTTTGGTTTATATTTCATTGAGGAGAAGATCAAAGGCGACTGTTTCTTTCATTTTATCATTTTGAAGAAATCATTAAACAAGTAAGGTTCCCTTTGATGTTTCTGTGTATTTGGTTGCATGCGCTTCTTTTTCAAAACATTGAACTTTTTTTACCGTTCACTGAGCCTCCAATTAAATGAATAAATATCAAAGTACTTTCAACAGTTAGGTCTCGGTCTAAGATTTCACTCATTTATATTTTAATTTTATTGGATATGGTTAAATGAAATATGGGTGCATAATGGATCTTGAACTGTCATAATTTTTTTTTTCATTTTTACTATGTTTATCATTGTTTTAACGCTACTTGCAGTTTTAGAGGATAGCGCTAGGGTTATGCTCTTCAACTACGAGGTCTTAGATTTTTGTGTTCGGAAGGCTCGTAGACTTCATTTACTATCACCTCTTCATTTTCCTCTTCCATCCGTGAGTGCAGCCACTGGTGCTTGTGTCCCTTTTCGTCACATTCCTTGGTAAGTGACTGCATTCACGGAGTAGCTTTTCTGCATCAATGAGCTTGTCACCGACTGGTGGTAGGGGACTTTATTCATGGAGCCACTTTCCTTTCCGACTGCATCTCCCAGTCCCTTGTATTTAATTTGACTGCTCTATTGAGTAGCTTTTCTGCATCCATGAGGAAATACCTATTTTCCTCTTTGACGTTAGTTTTATGGCATTTAGCTAAAGAAGCTTGAAACATCTTGCTAAAATAAATTTATTATTTATATATTAATTAATTTTAATTTGAAAGTCATAACCATTGTATTTTCACGTGTATAATTAATAAAAAAAGCATCATAGCTAATACAATATATATTATTTTAATTACTCTTCTATATTTCCATTAAATATTTTCATTTTATGAAACCTTAGGATTTACAAATGAAAGGAGCCAATCTAACTATAATACACATGCCGGTTAGAGTATTTCTAGTGCTTCAGAATTTAATAGTGAAAAATAATATAGAGAGGGAAAATATTCCGTAACATTTTATTGAACAACGTATGGCACTCCGAATGAAATTTAATTCGTTACACTGACGGAAATTGTTTCCCTTCATCGCTTGCAATATCCGTCAATAAAATATATACTGCGGAAAATATTTAGTCACATGTCTCTTGTATCGCCTTTTTTATATCTTTTTAACGTTTATCCGCACCGGGTATTTTTATGGTCAAAAAGGCAATCACTTTGAAAAGTTAGCCTTGCTTCTAATTAGATGTCTACTTTTATAAAGTTGAGCCCAAAACTTCAAGACAGATGAGTTTGATCCGCTAGCAAAAATTACGCCGTCGAACATTCCTTTTATCTTTGATTTCAAGCTTAGACTTTTAACATCCATGGATTTAGGGTAAAAAAAAACTATGTCTGAATTTTGACAAGATCTAGTCTTTCATGTATAGAAGTTATTAAAACTTAACGAGTCTCCGTGAATGTCCGAGTTATAGGCTCTGGAGAGTATGTCCGAGTTATAGGCTCTGGAGAGTATGTCCGAGTTATATGCTCTCGAGAGTATGTCCGAGTTATATGCTCTCGAGAGTATGTCCGAGTTATATGCTCTGGAGAGTATGTCCGAGTTATATGCTCTCGAGAGTATGTCCGAGTTATATGCTCTAGAGAGTATGTCCGAGTTATATGCTCTGGAGAGTATGTCCGAGTTATAGGCTCTGGAGAGTATGTCCGAGTTATATGCTCTCGAGAGTATGTCCGAGTTATATGCTCTCGAGAGTATGTCCGAGTTATATGCTCTGGAGAGTATGTCCGAGTTATATGCTCTGGAGAGTATGTCCGAGTTATAGGCTCTGGAGAGTATGTCCGAGTTATATGCTCTCGAGAGTATGTCCGAGTTATATGCTCTCGATAGTATGTCCGAGTTATATGCTCTGGAGAGTATGTCCGAGTTATATGCTCTGGAGATTATGTCCGAGTTATAGGCTCTGGAGAGTATGTCCGAGTTATAGGCTCTGGAGAGTATGTCCGAGTTATAGGCTCTGGGGAGTATGTTTGAGTTATAGGCTCTGGAGAGTATGTCCGAGTTGTAGGCTCTGGAGAGTATGTCCGAGTTGTAGGCTCTGGAGAGTATGTCCGAGTTATAGGCTCTGGAGAGTATGTCCGAGTTATAGGCTCTGGAGAGTATGTCCGAGTTATAGGTTCTGGAGAGTATGTCCGAGTTATAGGCTCTGGAGAGAGTATGTCCGAGTTATAGGCTCTGGAGAGAGTATGTCCGAGTTATAGGCTTTGGAGAGAGTATGTCCGAGTTATAGGCTTTGGAGAGAGTATGTCCGAGTTATAGGCTTTGGAGAGAGTATATCCGAGTTATAGGCTTTGGAGAGAGTATGTCCGAGTTATAGGCTCTGGAGAGAGTATGTCCGAGTTATAGGCTCTGGAGAGAGTATGTCCGAGTTATAGGCTCTGGAGAGAGTATGTCCGAGTTATAGGCTCTGGAGAGAGTATGTCCGAGTTATAGGCTCTGGAGAGAGTATGTCCGAGTTATAGGCTCTGGAGAGAGTATATCCGAGTTATATGTAGGTTCTCGAGAGTATGTCAGATTTATGGGTTCTCGAGAGTATGTCAGATTTATGGGTTCTCGAGAGTGTGTCAGATTTATGGGTTCTCGAGAGTGTGTCAGATTTATGGGTTCTCGAGAGTGTGTCAGATTTATGGGTTCTCGAGAGTGTGTCAGATTTATGGGTTCTCGAGAGTGTGTCAGATTTATGGGTTCTCGAGAGTGTGTCAGATTTATGGGTTCTCGAGAGTGTGTCAGATTTATGGGTTCTCGAGAGTGTGGCAAAGTTATGGGCTCTCGAGGGTATTTTTGAGTTAGGCTCTCGAAAAATTAACATTTTAAATTAGATGGTCAGAAAAATGCTCCAAATTTTTTCTACAGATTTATTATATATACTGTATATCTATGTATCGTCCAATATATTTAGATTCCTTTGTGATCATGTTCTCTGAATATAATGTAGGTTTTGTTATAAACTTATTCGAAAATTAAATTAAAAGAAAATGGTTTTCTTTATTCATTCGAATAATTGCAATTTATTTGTTCAAAAAGATGTGAGCGGTAATTGTTGAATATTTTAATATATGTTAGGTATATTTACATCGTAATAATGTAAAATTTATTTTCAGTTTCGATTCAATGGATTGCAGTTGAAAGGGGATTGAATTATTATTTAGATAAATACGATTTCATGTCAGAAATGATTTCAAAGGTTTTAATTTTCAAACATAAAGATTATTTTAAACAGTTTTTCATTTTCCCTCCACCAATTTTTCTATCCACTCGACAACGAACAGTTCCTCCTTTTCCGAAATATCGAAAGTAACGAGTTCTGAATTTAGGGATAGCGGCCGAAATCAGGCGATTTAAATATTCCGAAAAGATTTGGTAATGTAGATAATTAATCGACCAACGTTGATGGGGATGAAAAAGTGTGCCTTCTTTGCCTAAAGATGATTGGCTTCATTGTACCTCAGTGCACCTGTACCCGCAGTGCCTCCTGTACCATCTAAAGGCCTGCTCATAAAAAACACTTCGCAGGAACTTTTGCTATTTGTATTTGTATAGAAATTATTTGGTAGAGTTACCCATAGGGAAAGTTAACTGAGGAGAATGAAAGATTAAGAGGAACCCCTCTTAATCTTCTATGGCCCCACCATAATTTCTCTTCGGAACAGCTCTCAAAATTTAATAACGTATAGAGCAGTAATGGTTTATGCTTCTCTGATGTTTATATTTATTTATCATTTCATTTGAGCGTTTCTTTTAATTTTGAAAATAAATAGTTGAAATGATGGAATTTTAATAAAAATAGTTTAATCTTTCATAGTCAAGAAAATTATCAGTTGAATTATTTGGGGTAACAAGAAATGTTGATAAATCCGATGGAAATGGCCGTTGTAACTCTAGGCGGCATTCTTCAGGGGAAGTAAGTACCATCGTTAAATTTTTGGAGTTGGAATAAAAAGGTGTTAGAAATATGATTCTCATGAGTAAAGCGAATTGGGACCATTATTCCTGGTATTCCTACTGGTGTGGGAATGGTATTCCTACTGGTGTGGGAATGGTATCCTTACTGGCGTGGGAATGGTATTCCTACTGGTGTGGGAATGGTATTCCTACTGGTGTGGGAATGGTATTCCTACTGGTGTGGGAATGGTATTCCTACTGGTGTGGGAATGGTATTCCTACTGGAATTTTGTATCCATATAGTTTTTAGTCTACAAATTATCTTTTATTAAGGATTCCAATATTTTCATTCCATTTATTTCAAAATGTGACTATATAATTGATAACTTTAACTTTGTTGGTGAGAAGATCATTGAAGTATTTTTCTGTTTGACTGCTTCACAAAGTCCTTTGTATTCATTTTCCTTTTCAATTTAACGTTATGAATTTTGGCTGTGAACCACACGTTTAACCCTTACTAGACTAAATAAATGTTAATAGTACCATTTCTGTGAGTTATATTTACCTCTATAGTAATGACCTAGGCATAAATTTACCTGACTACTTTACCGCTGATATAGCACCCCCCCCCCTATTTTATATCCCCCACCTATTTAATATATCCCCCTATTTTATATTTCCCCCTATTTAATACCCTCCCCCCCTTTTAATACCCCCTCTATTTATTGTTTCCCCTATTTAATTTTCCCTCCATCAAATACCCCCTCAATTTAATATTTCCCCCATCTAATACCCCCCTATTTAATTTTCCCTCCATCTAATACCCGCCCCCCCCCCCATTTAATATTCCCCCTATCGATTCACTACTTCTGAAGCTGTAAGACTTCATTTAATTTCCCAATGAAGTTAGTTAGGGTGCTCCTTATTCTCTTCATTATGGAGATTAGACTAACATTTTCTTATTCTGTCTGGAACATTAAAATATTTCTACCATTTCTCAAGTCTTTCTGTCTATCAAAATGGAAATGATTTCATTGCTTCTTTTGTATATTTGTAACCATTTTTTTCTAAAATTCAACTTGGCATCTTATTACTTAAATATGCGTTGTTTACACTTTACTCTCATATGGTTGTTTTTTACCCTCAGTCGGTTATTTTTTTTCCTCTTCAATTTTGTACCCTCAATTGTTTTTTTTTACCCTCATTTTTTTTTTTACCCTCATTTGTTTTTTTACTCTCAATTGGTTTGTTTTTACCCTCAATTGGTTGTTTTTACCCTCAATTGGTTGTTTTTTACCCTCAATTGGTTGTTTTTTACCCTCAATTGGTTGTTTTTTACCCTCAATTGGTTGTTTTTTTTACCCTCAATTGGTTGTTTTTTTTACCCTCAATTGGTTGTTTTTTACCCTCAATTGGTTGTTTTTTTCCTCAATTGGTTTTTTTTTTCCTCAATTGGTTTTTTTTTTCCTCAATTGGTTGTTTTTTTCCTCAATTGGTTGTTTTTTTCCTCAATTGGTTGTTTTTTTCCTCAATTGGTTGTTTTTTCCTCAATTGGTTGTTTTTTCCTCAATTGGTTGTTTTTTCATCCTCAATTGGTTGTTTTTTCATCCTCAATTGGTTGTTTTTTCATCCTCAATTGGTTGTTTTTTCATCCTCAATTGGTTGTTTTTTTTATCCTCAATTGGTTGTTTTTTTATCCTCAATTGGTTGTTTTTTTTATCCTCAATTGGTTGTTTTTTTATCCTCAATTGGTTGTTTTTTTTATCCTCAATTGGTTGTTTTTTTTATCCTCAATTGGTTGTTTTTTTTATCCTCAATTGGTTGTTTTTTTATCCTCAATTGGTTGTTTTTTTTATCCTCAATTGGTTGTTTTTTTTATCCTCAATTGGTTGTTTTTTTTATCCTCAATTGGTTGTTTTTTTTATCCTCAATTGGTTGTTTTTTTTATCCTCAATTGGTTTTTTTTTATCCTCAATTGGTTTTTTTTTATCCTCAATTGGTTGTTTTTTATCCTCAATTGGTTGTTTTTTTATCCTCAATTGGTTGTTTTTTTATCCTCAATTGGTTGTTTTTTATCCTCAATTGATTGTTTTTTTATCCTCAATTGGTTGTTTTTTTATCCTCAATTGGTTGTTTTTTATCCTCGATCGGCTTTTTTTTTTATCCTCGATCGGATGTTTTTTATCCTCGATCGGATGTTTTTTATCCTCAATTGGTTGTTTTTCTTTCTATTATTTTTAACTTTCACTTGCTATATCCCTACAATTTTTCCCCTCATCAAACAAACCATTTTGTTGCCTAATTACCAGAATGATTATTTTTGTTGTATTTTAATTATTCTCGGATTTTGTTTTGTGATCTATTTTTGCCTTCGTAACTCCATTAATGAATCTATTGAAGCAGATTAATTATGTTGCGAAAATATTTGAACAGCATTGTCCTGTTCACTACTTTATATTGGGGATAAATAGCGTTACACTTTAATGCTACAAAACATGTCACTTTAGTCGTTCAATTATATTAATGTACACGAAAAGAATATGTATATTTTATTGCTATTTATATAGTTCCTGAGCTAAACAAATTTTCTTTTCAGATGTAAAGTGAAGGCGCCATCTTGAGGAACTTAAACTATTAAAAACGTGAGTCTGTTGTCCTAAAGTACTTTAAATTAGTTATCATACGAACATTTAAATGGTTTTAATTTTGGCTCATGGAAAATAAATGTATGTCTAAAAAAATATTGTATTAATATTTTGTAAATAAGTTGTTTTAGTTAATTAATAAAAAAATTTCTCTCTCTTTACAAATAATTATAAAAGCTGTTATAATTGCAAGGCATGACTCAAAGTTATTATATAATTGTAACTCCGTAAAAGTTTCATTTTCTATGTCTCTCAATCATTACTATTTGTAATAAATCTGAATCGTGTTATTTGGCAATAAAGGAATAGCCTTGTCTGTAACTTCTAAAAAGGGTATTAAAAGATTTTTTTGGTGAATATTATAATATTTAAGTGAATTGGACATAATATCACAGGCCCTAGGGTTAGGAAAGTTATTCACTGTTAATTTCAATTCTTTACAACCATATGTCAATGTTCTATATATTCAATGTAGCTAGCAACTATTTCGCAAATTTCAGTCTATTGCTCTGATTATTGCCGTAGAACATTCTAATACACTCACGTCGAGACAGATTTTCTTTTGACAAATGAATACAAAAAACAGAGTTTCTATCGAAGAAAGACAAGTCATGTCCCAAAGCTTATAGGTAATGTACAGTTATTTACAGTAGAATAAAGAGCAACAAGTCTTCAAAATCTTAAATGATTCGCGTAACAAAATCTAAAGAAGAAGGCACCTTTTTATTCAGATTCAGGGAAGAAAAATCCTACTCACTATTGTTAGAGTAAAATACCGAAATGATTCATCTTTTCACTAGAGTTTTATTTAGTACATTTATTACACAAAGTGAAAAGCTTAGTTATTAGTATGGTAACTGATACTGTTTATACTAGGGTAAAGTGGCAATTACCATATGAGAATTAACCCTTCTGGGACGATTCATATTTAAAAAAAAAAATTCATATAAATTAATATATTCTGTTAATCAGTCTGTTTAACTTTATTCTAATAGCAATAAATTGAATTTGGCCTCTAGGAAGGGTTAAATAGCTACTAAAAGAAAGTTTCAAAAGCCTATTGGAGTCTTAACCTATTGAAATTTTCATCAGTAGGGATGTGACAATATGCTGCACAAGTACTCGTTTTTTTCGCGATATGCAGCATATTTTATCAGTACCTCTGCCCTAGAGATTATATGCAGCATAAAATATGCAAAAAGTCACCGGCATGTATGCGGCACCAAAATGCATATTATTAGCATTGATGTAATTATGCATATTACATGCCTAATATCATTCAATATAGAGGGCATATTAAATGTTCTTGCTAGCTACTGCATGTATGCAATACGTCTCATCCCTATTAATAGGTATTTAATTTTCATATGTTAATGGTCTCTTTACCCTAGTACTTCCTAGAGCAGTAAAACCTTTACAAATTATGCATCACACTTTATACAGTCAGATAATCTATTAGAATTTATATCATTGCATTACGAGTCAAATCCATACCTCGAAATGTATCGGCCCCAGTAAGTAGTTAACATGTCAAATCACTAGTCGCTACCTTTACAGTTTAAACGTCAATAAACTCTTCGAAAAACTAGACATCGAATGTTTTTACCATCTAACCATTTAGCAAGATGTTAACTTTTGAGAATTCCTACATATAACACTTTATTAAAACCTTAGACTATTTAACAACTAAATGATTGTTCACAATACATATGTTTTTACATAGTTTACACTAGCCTAGGTAAGTATAGGTACTTGGTACATTCGCATAATATTAAATAATTTATGAGAAAATATAAACTTAAATACATTCAGCACCGATGAATAAAAAGACTATCAACTTAAAAGTAATTGAAAAATATATAAAAAGTAGGAGACAAATTCACAACATTAAGTGAATGTTCAAGTGACTTAAAGTACGTAAATATATTTAAATGTACAACATATTAATATTAAATAACAAAAAGATGACATTTAACAATATGGAAATATAAAATTAACGAGACTCACGATAAACCATTTTATTGAAACTAAAACAATAGAAAGCAAAGAAAATAAAAAGAGATAAGCACCAAACATTATCCTACACGACGATAAAACTAACACAAAATTATTCAGATCACATATGAGCGGCAGAGAAAAGGAGGGGGTTTCCGCCCCCTTCTCATGTTTCCCTTTACTTCATTCTCACCATTTTAATCTGTAATGAAGAAGGGGAAGTTAGAAACACACTCAGGGATATTAAATTTGTTCGAATATATCAAACTTGGTTTCTTGCAAGTGACTTTTAGATTAGCGCTTGGAAAGTGGGTGGGTGTGTACATGAGGTCATGAACCAACCTGACCCTTAGAAATTACTGATTGATTTATCATGACTGCAAACATTACTTCGTTTAATAAAGTAATTTTTTTATCTACAGCAGACCCTCTTATTAGACAAAGATATTTTTGAAACTGTACTGGAAGCAACCTCGTACTAGACAAAACGCTATATTTTGTCACCTGACTGTTATTATAGTGTAAATATTATAAGGATTACAATTAAAATACAATTTAAAAATAATACCCCAATTTGACTAGTGTACTTTATTTACTATTCGGTGTTTTTACGATAAAGCTTATTAAGAGTCTGTGTCGGATGTATTGACAGTCTGAGGTAAAAAAAAAATGATGTGAAGAATTAAAGAAAACTAGATACAGTGAAGACTATTCTAATTTCTTAAAGTGATTATTTAATTGGAAAAAATATTAATTATACATTTAAAAGTTCAAAACGAAAAAAAAGTTGTTTCTAAATGTCTTTCTCTTCTAGATAAATCTTGATAAACAAATAGAGTTATTGAAATGTTATTCACCGCTTCACTTTTAGAGAAAATAGAGTTGGTTTAGTACGAAACTACTAAAGTGAGGTTCTTCTTGACCAAGCCAACTTAGAACGTAACTCTGGTCTAACGAGAAGTTTTGATGTAATTTATATGGATAGTTTGATAAGATATCCTACAAGATATCCTTTAAAGTTTTACCTCTAATGACTGATCCTCTCCTTTGGCTTCATTAGCTACTCAAAGATCTTCCTGTAGCTCTTAAGAGCCATCAGAAGATACGCCTCCTGCCCGCCTCTCTAGCTCAGAGTTGTGTTTGGATAACTCAGCATGGTACTTCGCCAGTCTGTTGCGCACGATGTTCAGGTGACGAAGGATGTAGTCCTCATTTGGGGCGACAGTGTGAGCCTTTTCTAAGCATGTCTCGGCAGTGGTGAGGTCCCCTCTCTCTACGTACACCACGCAGAGGTTGTGAAGACCTTGCACGTTCAGAGGGTCAACCGAGAGGATCTTTTCGTAACACTGGTAAAGAGAAGTAATGTTAAATGATGTGTCAGAGCTAGCTACACCTTATTGACTATGTCAACATTATTTAAAGTTTCTAACCTTCTCCGCTGCATCTAAATCTTTGATATAGTTGATGTAAATGTCCCCCAGAAGGATGAGACCCTTAATGTGGTCGGGATGAAACTTAACGAGCTGATTAAGGAAGGGAGCAGCTTCCAGTGGTCTACCACCATCAGTCAGTAGCAAAGCGAGGTTGAAAAGAGCAGATCTAAAATCTTCCTTTAGCTCAACAGCCTGGGAAAACAAACATGAAATTATAGAATACAAATTTTACTCTAAATTTATCAATCAAATAGATGGCGTCAAGATAGCTACCTTTCTAAACCATGACTCGGCACTCTTGTGATCGTGGTCATCCATGGCTATCATCCCCAAGTTGAAGTAAACTCTCTCGTTTGAGGGGTCTCTCTGTACCAATTTTAAAAGTCTGGACACAGCGACAGGTCTGAGAGCTGCATTGCCTGACTCCTGGAAAGAATTGACAGAAAATGTCAGACATTATTAAGAAGAATTCAACCTAGTTGTGACGAACAGTAGCTAGTAGCGGAGGTAACAGTACCTCGTAACATAACTACGGTTGTGACAATATGCTTTTAATATCATAGACGAAAAGAAATATCGAATACCATATACAGCTGGTGTAGAACGTTTCAATACGGTCTAATTCTCCCCGTTATAAAATTTCGGGATTTATGATTCTAAAATCATATTGTCACAACCCTAACCAAGAGAGAAACAACAGCGCTTCATAACTCAAGAGCACTCAACTCACCTGTATCAGTACCGCAGAGTTTAGGAGGGCCTGTTGATGGTCTGGATCCATTTCCAGCGCCTTGTCCAGGTAGGCCAGAGCCTGCTGAGCTCTGCCTCTCTCCAGCAGTACCACACCCAACTGAAAATGAAACAGTGATGAGAGGATTAGCTAATAGGCTTTAAAAGACATCTGTGCGCAAAAGATACGTAGGAGATTTAAAGGAGATCACATTTAACCTTCTATGGCCCCACATTAACTTCATCTTTGGGTTCTGCTTTCAAAGAGATCTTTTGTTTTTCTGGTTAAATCACTACAGTGAACTCAGTCGTGACCGAGAGTCACTGCTCACAGCAGGGTGTAAGCAGTGATTCACAATGAAGCTAGTGCGTGATGTGTAGAATATATTTAAAGGCGTGATCACAGTCTGCAGAATAAGGCAACCAAGGACAGAATAGAACGTGTTAACAAATTAAAAACAGTTGTGGCGCCTGTCATACTGGTTGAAGAGTTTCTATTATGGTTCAATATAATTAACGTATATTTTTGTTCTGATCCCTATATATGGCATATTATTGCTTTAAGGAATCGAACCAAAAGCTGTGGTTTATTATGCATTTGAAGCAACAATCACCAATAACATTTTCCAAGATAAGATGCACAATGTTGTTTTGCAGCAACAATAACAAACTTCATTATTTGATACAATCTTTACCAAGAAATGTTTGCCACAAAGGGTTATTTCTTTTTAATTAAATTGGAAAAACAATTATTGTTGTGTTAACTTAAAAATCTTTTAGAAACTTGAAGGTAAATCATAATTAACATTAATACACAATATTTACGGTTGAATATACGATAGGAATATTCCTATTTGAAAAAGGTATAATAACTGAAGGTTCCTATTTCCAAAAATTGTATTTAGCTATAATATTTACCTATTTTAATAGCAATTTTAGGCTTAAAATGGAAGTCACTGTGATGATGACAATAAAAGCAGTAATATTTATCCGGAGAGAGGGAAGATTTAATTCGCGTCAACTTGAGAAGTTAATTTGAAATTAGACACCCAGTAGAGAGAGGAGACTACTTCAGCTCCACTGAAAAGTTATCCATGGAGTCATTTAAACTTCTAATCAGAAAATATTCAACATATAAATTGTCACGTGTTCAATTTTCAAAACTTGGGCAAATTCTCAATTACCGTCCAACCTAATCCAATTGATTAATATTAAATTAGTTATTATTTAACCCTTTCGATTCTGTAGAGTCATATTTGTCCTTATTATTTCATATAATGAAGTTAATTTCCCCACTTTAATGGTTATGGGTGGGACAAATGAAGCTTACAATAAATGTTCAGAATGATATTATAAAGTATATTGAAGTATTTCATAAAGTTGTTTCATTTATTTTGTCTAAGGCAAATAAAATCGCCATTGAGTCAAAAGTTCATGAATATCAAAAAGTGTGAAATGTTAAGAAAAATATCAAATTGAGTTCATGCAAAACAAGGATCGAATGAGTTAAATTAAAACAATCAAAATAAAAATGATTTTCTCTGATAGTACATCATCACAGTGACTCTTTTCTCTGATAGTACATCATCACAGTGACTCTTTTCTCTGATAGTACATCATCACAGTGACTCTTTTCTCTGATAGTACATCATCACAGTGACTCTTTTCTCTGATAGTACATCATCACAGTGACTCTTTTCTCTGATAGTACATCATCACAGTGACTCTTTTCTCTGATAGTACATCATCACAGTGACTCTTTTCTCTGATAGTACATCATCACAGTGACTCTTTTCTCTGATAGTACATCATCACAGTGACTCTTTCGAGTGCTAGTACTTACATTATAGTAGATATCTGGGTTGGTACTGTCGTAGAATAAAGCTCTTTCATACACTTCTTGCGCTTCTTTCGTTCTGAAACAAAAAAGAAATATAAGTTAGTGGAATAGTCGGATTAAATTCTTAAATCAGTAGACTAAACCTGTTCTGGAATTGGTGAAGATGATTACTAAATACACTATGATAAATACATTGGTATGTATTCTTAGAATTAAATAACTGTAATACTTAGGGATCCTAAAAAATAACTTTATAAAAAATCGGAATCAATTGAGTGTTTTTCTAATGCATATAGGAAAATTATTTCTAAATACACCTCTATTTAGGTTTTTCTATTGAAGATAATAATAAAAAATATATATTTAGTGTCTGTAGTCGTTTACAGGTGGATATATTTATCGAAATATTATCGATATTTATTTTCGGGTTCGAATTTCGAATCCACCGCACGTACTCGATTCCCCCCCCCTCTCCCAGCCCAACCCCCCGGGTAGTAATGCAGATCCCCCAATGCACCCCCAAGTCTGGTTATACTGCCCCCCTATGCCCCCCCTCCGTTTTTACTGCAGACTCAACCTCAAAAAGTGCGGAATAACTGACGCTAGTTCCGCCTCACTGCACTCTCTGTAATTTGCTCGGAAATTAGCAACAGGCGCCATTTTGTGAGAGAGCGGCCATTGACTTCAGTGATTTTATTGACAGCTGTCGGTGCATTTCCAGCAATAAGTGCACTTCTGTCACTGACAGCAGTCTATGCACATCCAGCATAAGGTGTAACGTGTGCTGGCAGTGAAGTGACTCAATATTTCATATATTCATTGTTGACGTACAGGATCCAGTATTTACTGACAGAAAAAAATAACAATATCTAATTAAATCTACAAACGAAAATACAGATAAACTTGAGATTTACTATAAATACAACATACATATATACCAAAGTTAAGTACCAAAATTTTAGAAACATTTTATGTATATCGATTATTTATTTATTACAAACTCAGACAGTGCAATGCATGGCTAGGGTTGAAAGGAATTAGGGTTTGAATAGTTAGGAGTTACTTCTCATAGGGTGTGTACCCACGTTAGTGACTAACAATGTTGGAAAAAAATGGGTTGGAATTACATAATTAGATTGAATATTCGTTTTATATATTTTCTTCTAATTAAGCAACACCTAATGACGTGTCGTTTCAACCCTAATAACGTAGTGTAACCCTAATCACGCATCACTTCAAGCCCTAATGACGTAGTATAACCCTAATGACGTGCCGTTTCAACCCTAATGACGTAGTATAACCCTAATCACGCATCACTTCAAGCCCTAATGACGTAGTATAACCCTAATGACGTGCCGTTTCAACCCTAATGACGTAGTGTAACCCTAATCACGCATCACTTCAAGCCCTAATGACGTAGTGTAACCCTAATGACGCATCACTTCAAGCCCTAATGACGTAGTGTAACCCTAATGACGTGCCGTTTCAACCCTAATGACGTAGTATAACCCTAATCACGCATCACTTCAAGCCCTAATGACGTAGTATAACCCTAATGACGTGCCGTTTCAACCCTAATGACGTAGTGTAACCCTAATCACGCATCACTTCAAGCCCTAATGACGTAG
This sequence comes from Caprella mutica, assembly GCA_947561585.1. Taxonomy (NCBI): domain Eukaryota; kingdom Metazoa; phylum Arthropoda; class Malacostraca; order Amphipoda; family Caprellidae; genus Caprella; species Caprella mutica. The sequence continues at coordinate 44,515 of CANNZV010000238.1, forward strand.
TGTAACCCTAATCACGCATCACTTCAAGCCCTAATGACGTAGTATAACCCTAATGACGTGCCGTTTCAACCCTAATGACGTAGTGTAACCCTAATCACGCATCACTTCAAGCCCTAATGACGTAGTGTAACCCTAATGACGCATCACTTCAAGCCCTAATGACGTAGTGAAACCCTAATGACGTGCCGTTTCAACCCTAATGACGTAGTGTAACCCTAATCACGCACTGCAAGCAATAACCCTAATAACCTTCAACCAGCAAATTGAACAAAATGGACGCCTTCAGTTAATTAATGCCAAGAAAAGAGTTGAGAATTTCTTGACTAAAATAAATATCTCTACACGGAGAATATTTCTCCAACTAGCCTCAATCTTTAAATTATTTTCTGATGTAAAATGAGCAACAGATATGTGTTATGACGATCAGTTTCTAGTTAACTAATTGTTATATCGAATATAATTTAATGCTATAGCAATTAAACATTAACGAAACATTTTTATATCCAAAACTATTTTCACACTTCATTATATTTGGAAACTAGTTTTTTTTTCTTAATTTCCCCTCCACTCTATTTTTTTATTTCTCTATTCATTAGGACTAAGGTTACTGGTTATAAAACTACAAATCATTTCAAATTTGGTTATTCATTTTTGGGCTATTCTTGAGATTTTTCTTCTACCCCCTGAATTTCAAGCGAAGAGAAAGATCAATATCCATAATTAAAAGCATGGTAAAGCTTTTAGACATTATAAATGACTACCTATAGAGTTATCTAAATACCATTACTCTAAAAACATTAGGTACCCTAAACTCTAAAGTGTACTTAAATGCTGTTAAATTTACGATAGCCCCTTATAAAGTTCGTATTCCGTTCTTGTTCTTCTATTGAATCTAATAGAAAAGTCGTACAGTGACGGTTGTGAGTGGGAAAATTTTCTAAATAATTAATCACGAAACGAATTCTCGATCAATTTCTTTTCTGTTAACTTTGATATGTTTTATGACCTAAGCTATAGAAATTTAAAGCATTTCTAGCTAAATTTAAATTTAGAGTGGCAATAGATGATTAAGAGTGTTCAATAAAATCTTCCATGTGCCCTCGATAGATAAGGATATTATAACTTGAAAAGGGCATTGTATTTAATAGCTATTAAGCTGCTTAAATTTCAATAAGCATACATTGCTTTATTCTAAACTCAACAGAAATACAATGGAAATTAATGTGATTCATGTAGATAATAATGTGATTATTAATTATACAGATATTAATAATTACTAAGAGACAATCACGCTAAAATTTAAGGTTATCAAACTTTGCATTAACAATAAATGAATTTAAACTCTAGCGTTATTGACTTATAAATTTGATACCACATATGAAATGGTTAGCATTTTACGTAGTGGGAAACTTCAACGCTCTGTAAATAGTTATCTTATTCACAACACTTCTTACAATTAGTGGAAGAATACAAGATATATCCAAATAGTGGAAGAATACAGAGATAGATTCAATTAGTGGAAGAATACAGAGATAGATTCAATTAGTGGAAGAATACAGAGATAGATCGAATTCATGGAAGAATACAGAGATAGATCGAATTCATGGAAGAATACAGAGATAGATCCAATTGGTGGAAGAATACAGAGATAGATCCAATTGGTGGAAGAATACAGAGATAGATCCAATTGGTGGAAGAATACAGAGATAGATCCAATTGGTGGAAGAATACAGAGATAGATCCAATTGGTGGAAGAATATAGAGATAGATCCAATTGGTGGAAGAATATAGAGATAGATCCAATTGGTGGAAGAATACAGAGATAGATCCAATTGGTGGAAGAATACAGAGATAGATCCAATTGGTGGAAGAATACAGAGATAGATCCAATTGGTGGAAGAATACAGAGATAGATCCAATTGGTGGAAGAATATAGAGATAGATCCAATTGGTGGAAGAATACAGAGATAGATCCAATTGGTGGAAGAATACAGAGATAGATCCAATTGGTGGAAGAATACAGAGAGATATATAATTGGTGGAAGAATACTGATATTCAATTATTAGAATTATAAATATATAATCAATGTCTAACAACTAAGAATTAATACGCAAGTAAATTAGGGATGCAGTAGAATTCGCCAAGAGGTTTCTTAGGTCCTAAGTACACAGAGCGCAGAGTTTCAAACGTGATTTTTTCTCCCCGAACATAATACTAAGACGAACAACTCTAATTCCGATTAGAGGTTACTTTTAATCCTTCTAACTATGAGGTTAAATATACCTTGATATTTAAAAAGCAACATTCCATTCTTCATCAATAACCTATTGCTGTCATATGTGAGAGGCGAGGGATGATGGAGTGGCCAGTTTGGGCACTAGTGAAATGCAACGCGCCCACGAGGAGCACCGGGGTGTATCCCAGACTGGTGGGGAAAATCAGGGAGTTGTGGGGAAAATTTGGAGTTGTAGGGAAAAGCAGAGAGTTGTGGGGAAAAGCAGAGAGTTGTGGGGAAAAGCAGAGAGTTGTGGGGAAAAGCAGAGAGTTGTAGGGAAAAACAAAGAGTTGTAGGGAAAAGCAAAGAGTTGTGGGGAGAAGCAAAGAGTTGTGGGGAGAAGCAAAGAGTTGTAGGGAAAAGCAAAGAGTTTTGGGGAAAACCAGAGTTGTGGGGAAAATCAGAGAGTTGTGGGGAAAATCAGAGAGTTGTGGGGAAAATCAGAGAATTGTGGGGAAAATCACAGAATTGTGAGGAAAATCACAGAATTGTGAGGAAAATCACAGAATTGTGGGGAAAATCAGATGTTTGGAGAGGCTTTCATAAAGTTGGGTAGAGAAATTTATACTTTTTCTCTCCAAAAATACATTGCTAATCTAAAATTTGATAAAAACTGTCGCCCTTTTTCTTAATTAAACTATAGCTTCCATACTTTAAATAAAACATATTCTTTTACATGCACGTTTTTGATGTACTAAATTCTTAAAGTTGGAATTGGTGCATGTTGTACAAAGGAGTTCAGTTGGAAGAGAATGATCCTATCATGATAAGGAAGCAATCCAATGATAACAAACGGTGAAGTAATTAAACCCCCTCCAGACATTGCAACCAATTAAATTAAACTCAGAGCAAAAATCAAACTCCATTTTCACGATAAATTCAAGAACTCATTAACTCCCATGTCTGTAAGTAATCGAAAACGATTTAAAATTATCAATTTAGAAAAAATGAATTTACAAAAACACAACCAGCGACTCCAGACAATGAGAAAAATACTCCCAAAACAGGTCCAGAGAATAATCTAATTAACTTTGCTGTAAGATATTTTTGACAACACTGTACCGCCGGCCCTTAAGTTGTCTTTGTAATTTAGATATGTAAATGCCCTGCTAATAAATAATAATATTGTGCGTATCGACCCAAGGAACCAGGCACTAACTACGGCCATGCACAACTCTACCTATACCTGTGTTACCATCTTGAGTTATTTCTACTCACCCGAAGCCATTGAATTGGTGCAGGGAAGAGAACGGGTACTTGTGTTCTTAGACTTAGGTACTTTGGTCTGTGATGGTAGCTAGAGCTTCTCATGCACAGCGGGGTACAAGATTATATATTATAATGTAAGATTTTTAATGATGTACCGCCTCAGCAATAACAACGCACATGATTTCTTCTAATGAAACTCTAAAATGAGCAGCCACAAAATAATGATCCAATGACGGTTGGATATCATTAGAGGAGACTACAGGAATACAAATAGAAAGGAATTGCAACCAGTATTTCTGTAACTATTAGTATCTGCTACTTACTAAATATGGAGATAGGGATAATAGAGTTTTTAATTGGTAAATAATTGATGGGATATCACATGGAAGACAAGTGAAGTTCAATGTTTATCAGATGTCTATAGAGAACGCTTTGAAATGCTAGCGATAAGCGGCTGTTGACACCAAGCGATGAAGCGATAGAGAGTCTAATGAGTTGGAGAAACTTAGCAAAAGATGACAACTGTCTCTTTCAGAATGGATTGTCGTCTAACGTCGCGTACACATGAGGATTCAGTTGAGTGAAGAGCCCCTAGACTAAATCACGTCAAATGTTTACAGACAAAATAGTTGACAAACTGAAGCCTCGTTATCAGTCTGCGAAGGTTAAAATATATATTTATTTTATAGTCAACATCATTATCTATTTAGAAGCAGTACGATTTATTTGCTGTGTGTTTGTAATCACCAAGGAGTTTGAGGCTGCAGCTGCCCAGAGGTAAAGTAATGGTGGGACTATAGAAGATTGAATGGGTGCTCTTTAATCATTTATGGACCAATCATAACTTATAATTTGGGTTAATTCGGCATTCGAAACCAGAGAACACACGAGAATTCATCTCAAAAAGAGTAACCTTTTAAAATTTCAATCTTCATTTAATGTTATTTTAGAGGTTTCGAACCGCTTAACACTAGTCTATATCTTTAGTGGATCTACACTAATAAATTTAGCATGGTTATATGTTTACAAAGGCACAAGGATTGGTAAATACTTTAATGTGAGGCGCATAAAAAGTTACTTGTACTACGTGGACGTTTGGTAACTTTGGAGAACAAAGAAACAGATATTAAAGAGAAAATCAGAACCATCGGAATTATTTTCTAATTTATCATCATTAGGAAATTAAAAGGCAACCACAGAGCTTCGATTGCAATAATATCTATTACTTCCAAGATATTTTTACTCTAGTGCATCGTGTAAAATGGTTTGAAATTGAAGAACAATAGCATTAGAGTCCGGATCGTTCTATCAAAGAATCCAAAGCGTATTAACACCGCTGACCTCTTCCAGAACTATGCATAACTGATAAGCCAATTAACCAGAAAACGTCAGTTAGAGGAGGAATAATATTCTGTGCCAGACATTGTAAAGTTGCTAGACTAGCTATGCTTGCCCGTCAGTTTCTTCCGACTTTGCATATAAATAATTATAATGAGCACCGCACGGAGCGAATGTAATATGAACAACCATACGATATTCTCAACTCAAACCGTATATAAGTTCTATGGGGTGAACAAAAATAAAGACCGTCTGTAAAATTTCAACAATTCAGACAATCTAAATTATTGAAGTCACTTTTTAAATGCTGTCAGAAGATGCAAAATGTTTTTTGAGGTGCAGAGGGGCGGGAAGGAACAGTTGCGGGTGTTCGCCATTTTGAGTGTATGCAAGCGGTGACTTTTTTGTTGCAAGAATAGTGAGATAAATTTGGATAGTTGTTGCTCATTAATAATGCACGCACGTTAGTCAGTAGATTGTTGATGTGCATTGTGTGATCTTGGAGAGTTTGGCAGGTTGCCTTGCTTACAACAATATCCTTCAAGTGTTATGAAGTGAATGGAAGAGATAGACAGTATCTGCACGATTAGCATTCCTACCACTATCAATGAGGCAAATCAAGCTCATTGGAATAATAAAAATGGATGGAGCAAAGCGCACCCATCAACTTTTTGCGGCCAATGGCTTGACGGGGAGCCGATTATATTGTAATTAATATTCAGGCGGTTAGAGCTAACTGCTGGCAAGTTGGATGCACATTCAGAGCTTAGGGTTCTGGTGTCCTATGTAATTAACTACACTGTGCTTAACACGATCTGCTAGAAATGTACTTAAGTACAACAGAATAGTTTGCTGTCTTGGGACGGGTTGAACTCTCTAACAAATGAGATGAAAGAAAAATAAAAGATAGTTTTTGATATTAATAATCAAATTTACAGATAATTACAAAGAGCGTTAAAGTTCTTTCTTTCCGAGTAGCCATGATACGTAACTCCTTACTAAACAGGATACGCATTTCTTTGGTATACAGGATACGTAAAGTGTCATTAAAAATAGGTACACAGATAAAGAAGTTTCTAGAGCTTTGAAAAGAGTATTTCTTAGAAGATGTACCTTTCGGCGAAATAGTTGTGCGTTTTACCGTAGAGTTAGAAGCTCGAGTAGGACTCAAGGCGTCTAACAGTGGCACTAGCGGCGAAAATATCGAGGTAAGGAAAACTGCAAGTTGTATCCAGACGAGACCATCTGTCAAGAATCTACCTGATTGACAAACAAGAGACACGTCCAAATTGTCTTGATTAGGGCACATAATTACTAGTAAGAGACGTGATACAACTTCATAAAACACTGAAACTCACTAAGTCATTATAGAGTACTTCATTGGAATATTGAGGGATGAGTTTGAAAGTAACGTATTGGATTTGTGTTTATGAGGATTTGTTTCAGTCTAGTAATAACGCCTGACTGGTAGGCAACGGGAGCTGAAAAAGTAACAAGTTTGTCGTCCGATGTAGTTGAGTACGGTAGCGCTGAGTGTCCGTCATAGCTTGCAGGCGTTAATTGAAGCTAAGTAAAGGCACTAATTTGAACATCAAACACTATGATTAGCCTCTGACACGAGTCTCTGAGAGCCAGGGCAGCCAATTGTCTCAGCCACGGCACCTGCTATCAGAGCAATCTGTGGGAGTTTCTAGGGACTAATAAATAGGATGTAGGCTTAAAGAGATACACACAACAAAGCATTCCAGTGCGTCCACATCCATCATTGTAAGGCACCACGTTCAACTCAGTCGCCTATTGGGGCTGACGTGGACGCGCGCGCAGAGGCTTTAAATACGGCAGTTAGAGTAGAGAAGAGATTATCATTTAGCATGGCCATGGCATTGCAGGTGACATAGAGGGACAGCCCCACAACCAATTTAATGGGCTTGTTCGGAAACAGCGGGGGGTGGGGCCTGTGGAGTGGACACGATGCGGAGAAACGGACAGCATTAGAGACACCCATCACACTGCACCCATCACTGTGAGACACTGCACCCATCAATATGAACCACTGCACCCATCACTGTGAACCACTGCACCCATCACTGTAAACCACTGCATCCAAAACTTGGAACCACTGCACCTATCACTGTGAACCACTGCACCTATCACTGTGAACCACTGCACCCATCACTGTAAACCACTGCATCCAAAACTTGGAACCACTGCACCTATCACTGTGAACCACTGCACCTATCACTGTGATCCCATCAGAGTGATACACTTTACTCATAACTGTGAGTTGCTGTCTACACTCTACAGTGACTCTCTGCACAGATCATTGCCTACAGTGACTCTCTGCACAGATCATTGCCTACAGTGACTCTCTGCACAGATCATTGCCTACAGTGACTCACTGCACAGATCATTGCCTACAGTGACTCTCTGCACAGATCATTGCCTACAGTGACTCACTGCACAGATCATTGCCTACAGTGACTCACTGCACAGATCATTGCCTACAGTGACTCACTGCACAGATCATTGCTTACAGTGACTCACTGCACAGATCATTGCTTACAGTGACTCACTGCACAGATCATTGCCTACAGTGACTCACTGCACAGATCACGGTCTCACACATGGTTAGTTCAGAGCGTGCAAGTAGAGACATTTAACCAGCAGTGATGGATGAACATTTCTGAGAAAACTCAGTGTGTGTTCTAACTGTTAGACCCCTGTGCTAACACTGTGCTAACCCACCTGTAACACTGTGCTAACCCACCTGTAACACTGTGCTAACCCACCTGTAACACTGTGCTAACCCGCCTGTAACACTGTGCTAACCCGCCTGTAACACTGTGCTAACCCACCTGTAACACTGTGCTAACCAACCTGTAACACTGTGCTAACCCACCTGTAACACTGTGCTAACCCACCTGTAACACTGTGCTAACCCACCTGTAACACTGTGCTAACCAACCTGTAACAATGTGTTAACACACCTGTAACACTGTGCTAACCCACCTGTAACACTGTGCTAACCCACCTGTAACACTGTGCTAACCAACCTGTAACACTGTGCTAACCAACCTGTAACACTGTGCTAACCCACCTGTAACACTGTGCTAACCCACCTGTAACACTGTGCTAACCCACCTGTAACACCTGTGCTAACCCACCTGTAACACCTGTGCTAACCCACCTGTAACACCTGTGCTAACCCACCTGTAACACCTGTGCTAACCAACCTGTAACACTGTGCTAACCCACCTGTAACACTGTGCTAACCCACCTGTAACACTGTGCTAACCAACCTGTAACAATGTGTTAACACACCTGTAACACTGTGCTAACCCACCTGTAACACTGTGCTAACCCACCTGTAACACTGTGCTAACCAACCTGTAACACTGTGCTAACCCACCTGTAACACTGTGCTAACCCACCTGTAACACTGTGCTAACCCACCTGTAACACTGTGCTAACCAACCTGTAACACTGTGCTAACCAACCTGTAACACTGTGCTAACCCACCTGTAACACTGTGCTAACCCACCTGTAACACCTGTGCTAACCCACCTGTAACACCTGTGCTAACCCACCTGTAACACCTGTGCTAACCCACCTGTAACACCTGTGCTAACCCACCTGTAACACTGTGCTAACCAACCTGTAACACTGTGCTAACCTACCTGTAACACTGTGCTAACCAACCTGTAACACTGTGCTAACCCACCTGTAACACTGTGCTAACCCACCTGTAACACCTGTGCTAACCCACCTGTAACACTGTGCTAACCCACCTGTAACACTGTGCTAACCCACCTGTAACACCTGTGCTAACCCACCTGTAACACCTGTGCTAACTCACCTGTAACACTGTGCTAACCCACCTGTAACACCTGTGCTAACCCACCTGTAACACTGTGCTAACCCACCTGTAACACCTGTGCTAACCCACCTGTAACACTGTGCTAACCCACCTGTAACACTGTGCTAACTCACCTGTAACACTGTGCTAACTCACCTGTAACACTGTGCTAACTCACCTGTAACACTGTGCTAACCCACCTGTAACACTGTGCTAACTCACCTGTAACACTGTGCTAACTCACCTGTAACACTTATCCAGTCCTAACCTAATATATTAAGACAGTTTCAGTGCTTATATCAAATATTCAATATTCCGATGTTTATTTCACATCAGCAATCTCAGTTTTTAGTACGTGATAGAGAGAAAGTAACACCCCCCCCCCCCCTCCCCTCCACAACATACAAAGCTCAACAATCTGAAGCAGCCATCCTTCAAATCAGGATGGCCCAGATTTAATCTAAGGAGATAAATATAAATAAATCTCATTTAGAAGAGAGACAAACCCTGAGCTGTCTGGTGTGCCCATTTCCCCGTAGCTATAGCTCGCACACCCCATCTAGCGGGGAAAAGGTGTATGTGGATATTAAGGACTTCAAGATTTTCAGCTTAATCTGTCAAGAATTCACAGTGGCCAATTAAAAACAAGACTCTGAATTCCACAAAACAGAATCAGGTTATTGCGTCTCCGGAGCCTGCTGACACGTCTCCTGATTGAGACTGGGGAGGGATGGGGGGCAGGGGGCGAGATGCCCCACTGAGCAACATCTCGGGTCCACTACGGGGGGTCAGACGGTGAAAACGTACGAGCGAATCAGTGGGACAACCTTTGGAGTTTTGATTTGCTGTCTGAGCAATGGTAGCTGCGGTTTGCACATTAACTTTCATCATATGCATTTTACTGTGATGAGTTGCACCAACAAAATAGCATATAATATGCTTAATAAAAAGCTACACGAGTCCAAAATAAGGAAACATCAAAATATGATAGATCTGTCGCGAAATTAAGAAGAGATATTTTGCTTCTAAAGGTAGGAAAAAATATCGGGCTAAAAAATACGTAGGTCCCCCGCTACGATCGTAACTAATCACTTTGAACGGAGCGTCAGTGTTATAAACTATATATCATGTAGGAAAATATATAAATTATAGTGCGGGTAGAATTATTGAATTAAAGGTTAGTGATTTCTTTAGACTGAAAAGACAGGTTATTCCTAACAGTCTGTTGTTTATTTTTTTTTCCTTATTAATGTGCAGAAAAACACGAAGATTCTTTTTATAACTTATCAATGTTTGAAGCAATTCTTTAGCTATTATATATTTTAATTTGATGCTGATCAGATTTCTAATTATTAAATTGATAAAAATTAATACAATTCACACAAGTATTAAATTAATCAACCACCAATGGTCTGGACAAAATATTTTATCGTCGATGTCAGAATGAAAAAAAGTACAAGGGACTTAGAGGAAGTAGTGGGTCGTAAATAAATCCCTTTGCTAAAATTCATTCTGTAAGTGTGCGTGTAGAAATAATAGCTACTACTATTTTTAGAGGTTTCTTTTAACACTGTGAGTAGTGTTAAGGGCCGTACACACGTAGGGTTTTTTAAGTCTTTCCACCAGACTTTTTGCTAAGCTCCTCCTACTTTTCCCACGAGAATATAAGAAAACACGATATAATTATTATTTATTTTAGTTGGTATACCAACTAGCCATACAGTTCATGCAGTCATTTCAAGTAACAGCCCCTGCAGCTAATTGTCACAATTTACAATAATGAAAGTTCAATCAACTTAATTAACGTGTTATTATAGGTCTATTAGTTCAAAGACAACTATCCTTGATTGAAAAATACATTAGATTAAAAAATATAGTCGGCAATACCAACATAAGAATTTAAATGGAAAAGAGAAAAGATTCTGAATGGAAAAGAAACATGGAGTATAAATAATATCATCAGCCTATGTGTTTAATTCATTTGAAGCTGAACAATCAGAAGCCAATTTTCTTTATAGTAAGGTCTACTTTTTAATTTCTAACATTGAAATATAAAACTATCCAAATTAGTTTAATTTTATTGGAGGGGTAGTACACCATAAAGTACTCGCCTGGTAAAGGGCTAGTTAATTACTCACCTGTAAAGGGCTAGTTAATTACTCACCTGTTTAGGGCTAGTTAAATGACTCACCTGTTCATTTTGATGAGAATATCACCCCTGTTGATGTAGGCCTGGGTGTAGTCTGCCCGCATGCTTATCGCCTGGCGATAAAGCGCGTCTGCTTCTTCCAACCGCGTGCTGTTTCTAGCGATTAGGTTAGCGAGATTGAGAAACACGTTGAGGTGGTTTGGAGCGATTCTCGCTTGGTAGCTCTCGCCAGGCTTCGCTCTTGGCAGCAGCGATTTAGCCTGGTGCAACAAATGATATTCGATGAGTTTACAACAAATGGAGTAACGAAAATTAAATGAAAATACTCAATTTGAATGTAAGTTACGAATTATCGGTCTGTCCCACATTTTCGGTCATAAAAACAATTTAATGATAATAATTATTTAATTTTTAAATTTAGCTAAATTTTTAAAATAAAAATTGAATAATTATATTATATCGTAATTTCTACTTTGACCGAAAATGTGGAACCATCCGACAGCTCTAAATTTTCTCCAGAGTAAATGTTCAGTAATCAGTTTGCACACCAACCTTTAGGTAGGCATCTTCTGCATCGATGTACCTCTTCAAGTTATTGTAAGTTCTTCCTACGTTGATGTGGGCACCAATGTCGTCCTCTTGAACCGTGACCGCAGCGTGGAAGTAATCCAGAGCTTCACCGTAGCGACCCTCGGACTCGAGAGCGTGACCAACGTTGTTAAAAAGCTTGGCATTTTTCTGGTTAACCTAAATAGGGTGAAACGAAGGCAAAAACTGTTAGGTTGAAACAAGAAAAAAATCTTATTGATAAATGATACTTATAATAAATTACTATTATATCTATTCAATGAAGGTATGCAACATTACTCACCTTCAATCCTGCAGTGAATACAGTGTACTCATCCTTCCAGTCTGCATTTCTCACATGAGTCTTCAGTGAGTGAATTGAGAGCAGTAAGAGCAGTGAGAGCCACACTAAGCGCTTGTGAGAGCTAGAGAGGAGAGAGAAGGGGGGGGGGGGGTTGTTAGATTATCCGCTAATATCTTTATGATTTGAAAATAAATGGAAGTATTTCATATAAAGAAATGATAAAATTCACTAATATTTCTATTTGTTCCTATTATTTCAATAGCTAGTTAGTTCCTAACATTTCGATAATCAGTTCCTCATATTTCAATAATTAGTTACTAATATTCTATAATTAGATACTAATATTGCGATAATTGGTTCCTGCCCTCTAATGTATATTGTACAACCCCTCACTATACACTACCCATCACTTGATAACCTATCACAGTATCACTATACATTCTGTATTCAATCTATACTCTCTAGCATTATTTTCAGTCGGTGCATCACAACGGCTGATTACTTTAGTCTATCTCTCTGTCCCAATGACAGTCTATCCCATGCACATGATGTGTGTCAATGATGTGCTTTGGAGCAAGCCTTCCTTTGAGCACATAATGGGCCAAAGGGTGAAATGTGGTGCTAATTTAGTCGTCTGATTGCACATGGCTCCAAAGGAACCAGTCAGCCGAGTAAATTGCCTTCGTTCCATATGTTAATCAGAATAATTTCTATTTAGATGCTCTGCCTACCAATCTAATTTTGATACAATTTAGCGATGTGATTCGCTGGCAATCCATTTAGTCTTCATTCGTTTCATTAGTTTCATCAATTGGATCATCGTAAAGGGATGTACATAATACTAAGCCTTTTATTAACTGTCATTTATTCTGAAAAAGATGACTAGGGGTTCAATTTATTTACAGAATTGTATCTGAAGTACTTGGTTAAAACTTCTAATCTTTTTAATTAACGAATAGTGCTAACCTTATTGCTTGATGAGAATTTTTTTGGAAACAAATAGACTTGACGGAATCAACTGTTCAATATCAGTTTTAGTAGCAAAAAAATAGTAAAATCATTTGCACCTTTACGTCGTGCTATTGTCACGTGATTCAAATAAAACTTGATACAAATGACACGAGATATATATATAACCCGTGATACAAATAACACGTGATCTATATAGTATATATCTGTTCAAATTTCGCTTCCAAAAATAGAATGCAATTTAAACTCAATAAATTCAGTGATTGGTAAATGGTTTCACAGGTAAAAAGTTCGTTGTTGTGCTAACTGCCAATGAAAATGGTACTGAGTGGCTAGATCGAATAATAAGACAAGATTGATGAGATTGAAATTACTGAACAAATTTTAATAATGCACAATAGTTACAACACAACAATGTTCATCCATCATCAAAAGTTCTATCGGCTGCATTAATTTTAAGGGAGTGTTATTCATCTGCTGCCCAGTGTGCCAGAATGAGCCTTACATTTAGTGTATCGGAGTGAGAGGGTAAAGGCTATAAAGTAGGATGCACTGCTGGCTAGGGATGCACTTCTATCACAGCTAAAGGATGCATTTATCATTAATGCTGACAGTATCGAATAGAAGTGAAGGTGTTGTTTGAGTCACTTGCAATGGAATCAGGCGGTTTAAGTATTAATTAGATCTAAATATATTAAATAAACTCATTTATTGATAATATTATTATGAATATAATAATATATAATTTTACTTTGAATTTTTTTTTACTCAACAACTTTAAGAATGTTATGGGTCGGTTTCACATCTTCGGTAATATAAGAAAAACTGTATAAAAAAAATTATATAATACCTAATTGTTACATAGTTTTTTATTATTTGATCGAAGAAGTGAAACCGACCGATAATTCATATGTTAACCTATACCATCAATCAACCCAAATGTGGAAGAGTTACTTTTTTCTTAGTTTTTTTCATTCGTTTCTCATCAAGTTAGTTAGTTAGTTGTACTCACGTGCGACTCAACAGGTTAGTGAATCCATGAGCAACAATGAGGCAGAACCCCATGGAGGGCATGTAGAGGACCCGCTCAGCGACCACGAACCCAACGGGGAAAAAGAGGTTCGAGGCGGGTAAGAACGGCAGCACTAGGAATCCGAGGCCCTAATCGGAGAAAAATAAAGAAGCTGGATCAGCAATCTTCTTTGGTTATGTTGTACGTTTTTAGAATTCTAAATTTTTCTCAATTTAATGTCTACTCCTCACCATCATCAAAGCCTGACTGTGTTGTCTAGGTGCTACGAAGAGGGCGTAGTGAGCCAATTTAGCGACACTGAGGTACGTTAGCACGGTTAGTATGTTCCTGAGAGAGAATAAAGTGTTAGAACACTCAGAGTATCGGAAATTAATCATCACATGAGTTATGCTTCACATGGACGTTTTTCTCATGCCACAGGGGCAAAAAACGACCGCTTGTGAAATAGCCCTTAGGGTTGACACTCACCTAGGGTCTAAGAAAGTCTCGACAAGGGGCACCGTGCCCATGGTCCAGTCACAACAAAGGTTCGAGGGCCACAACAACAGGGCAGCGTTCACCGACACGAGGTAGTTGTAGGTGAGCTGACGAGACGGCGAGTCTGCCACACTCGCTGGATTGTCGAATCTGGCGAAGAAGAACATGAAGCAGGTTAGGTACGCTCTAGATTAAAAACTATTGCCTACATCAAATAAATGACAAAAATGAATCACTTCGTTTCTAAACATTAATAATTCCTAAGATATTCTATTTAATTATTAATCAAAATAATATTAGTCTGTCTTTTTGGAAAAATAATGCGTCCAGTCAATTTAGTGTGAATAGGTGGAAATAATCTAATTCCAATTTCTCTCATAGAACCAGCATATGTTTTACTCTCCATCGATCTACCTAATGGCAAATTGGAACGAAACATTTAGCTGCAAAAGAGAAAAAGAAAAAGGGGGCAAAGCGTCCCCACCAAAAAAGTTATAAGGGGGAAAGGGGGAGGGGGAATGCACACGCGACTTTAGCACATAAAAACTAATCTAAATAGGAAATTTGTTCGAGACTTTCACATCGAGTTTTCTTTTATTGATAGAAAAAGTTACAATCAGTTGGAGATCAAACGTCTTCACTGAAGAAATGTTATCAGAAATTTATGAAAAAGATTTTAAAAAGAATTCTTCTGGGAGGGTTTTTTTATATCGAAGCTTTTGGAGGTTAGGATTGATTGATCGGGGAGCTAAAATGGAGAGATATCTACGGCAATATGGGAGAGAAGAGAGATGAACTGGTGGAGAGATATCTACGGCAATATGTGGAGAAAAGAGAGATGAACTGGTGGAGAGATAACTACGGCGATATGTGGAGAGAAGAGAGATGAACTGGTGGAGAGATAACTACGGCAATATGTGGATAAGCATGAATATTTTATCAAAATAAGAAGCAGGACAACTCTATTTCGAGAGTATCGGCAATTAATATCTATTGAATCTTTTCCCTTATATCTAGCAATGAGTTCCAGTGATTCAAAGACTCACTGCGTTACGTGAATAAGAAAAACCTAATTGGAATTCATTGAGAGACATGCAGGATCTTTTCTTGGACAGGTAGTCTACAAATGTCACTTTAATTCATTTGATTTAAAGATAGAGGCAGCACCATCACAAGATCCATGTCAATTGCAGTAAAACTCGGAATAGCCTATGAGAATTTTGTAATCGAAATTAATGGCATTCATCTGTGGAAGGAGAGAATGTGATTAAAAGGAATGCGTTTGCTTGATTACCAACTAGCAACTAATCTGCAGTCTCCTCACTTCTTTGCATTATTTAAACCCATTGTTTCAAAGCATAATAGTAATTAGCATAAAGAAGCGGCCATTGAACCCAAAATATGAATACGTTTGCAAATTATTCCAGGATAGATGCATAGGATGTTGTATCAAAGATAGGACCCGTATCATGGATACTTTGAAATTGACATTTATGATGCCTAATCGTATCTTGGATATCAAATCGTATCTTGGATATCTAATCGTATCTTGGATATCTAATCGTATCTTGGATATCAAATCGTATCTTGGATATCTAATCGTATCTTGGATATCTAATCGTATCTTGGATATCTAATCGTATCTTGGATACCTAATCGTATCTCTGATACCTAGGTAGCAACAAGGTATACATAAATAGGAATATTATAGTGAAGTTATTTATAGGCTAACGAGAAGAACAAATGAATTAAGAAAAGTTGTGAGGAGAATAAGAATCACGAAGAAAAGGTTGCAGCGTTGAGGGAGGTGAAAATGATTGATAGATGAGTGTTTGAAGAAATGGAGATAATTAAGAAACTGTTACGGAACAGAAATCTAATTTATTTCAACGAAAAAAATGTAAGTCAATCAAAAAAAAAAAAAAAAAAAAATTAGTTTCTACTAGTGAAATTTCTAGGTCTAAAAAATGCCCTAAATTTCAAAGCTATAATTTTAACAATCAGAACATCAGATAGACAAACGCTGTAGATAACAGAACTGGCCGTAGTTCTGGGCGCAGTTAACTACGGCTATTCCGATTTCTCTGCATATAGCTTATGAAGAGTTGCATTTAAATGAGCAAGCATTCAAATAGTTCTAATAGAGTGGAGCATGACTGCAGAGTAATAAAGGAGAAGTTAATAGCTGCATAAATAATGATGGCAGACAAAAAATGCATTGGCTGGGGAGGCGTTGCTGTCCTAGATCTGATCCTCTCACAATATCGAGGCAAACTGCATTGCAAACCGATAGACAAAATTGTCATCTTCCTAGCGCTAATGCAGTTATAGTGAAACCAAAGGAAGTTAATTATATTAGCGTTATTTTAGACTGGCGGGTGGCTGGGTGAAGAGGCGCCATTTTCTCTATGGTGATCTCTGGCAATCATCATTATGGATGGAATTAGCATAAGATTGCACTCAAATTGACTGATTTTGAATAACTCCGAGATGAGTTGCGAGGGAGAAAGTAGAGCACGAAAAGAAAGAAAACAACTGACTGCAACCACCACTAGGGTTCAACAATATATCGATAACGCTAGTGAAATTTAGTGTTTGTGAGACATAGATTATCTATAAATTATAGGATTTAAGGTTTAAAGAAAGATAAAAATATTCCGTACAATGAATTAGATAAAAATTGAATGGTGGCATTATCGGTATCTCAAATGTTGATCTGTAATGGGATAATAAAAGTATAGAAGGACATCCTATGGATAACAGTACAGGACTGTTATTGGGATAACAACAGTACAGGACTGTTATTGGGATAACAACAGTACAGGACTGTTATTGGGATAACAACAGTACAGGACTGTTATTGGGATAACAACAGTACAGGACTGTTATTGGGATAACAACAGTACCGGACTGTTATTTGGATAATAGTACAGCCTATTATTTGGATAACAACAACAGTAAAAGCCTGTAGTTAACTTGTGAATTTTTACTACAACTCGTATAACTATCAGAGTTTCCGAGTACCATCATCTACAAAATAGACTATACTACGTACCATCTCAAACACTCTGCTAAATGTACGGGGACAAGCGAGTACTTAATTGACTGATGGTACATAGCAGCCAATTATCTGAGTGTAATTACAGTAGCTCATTTAAATATGTTTATCATTTTGAGGTTGTACAGATACCAGTTTTGAATGAGAGAGTGTGAGGCAGTAGAGTGGGATGAGAGAGTGTGAGGCAGTAGAGTGGGATGAGAGAGTGTGAGGCAGTAGAGTGGGATGAGAGAGTGTGAGGCAGTAGAGTGGGATGAGAGAGTGTGAGGCAATAAAGTGGGATGAGAGAGTGTGAGGCAGTAGAGTGGGATGAGAGAGTGTGAGGCAGTAGAGTGGGATGAGAGAGTGTGTGGCAGTAGAGTGGGATGAGAGAGTGTGTGGCAGTAGAGTGGGATGAGAGAGTGTGAGGCAGTAGAGTGGGATGAGAGAGTGTGTGGCAGTAGAGTGGGATGAGAGTGTGGCTGTAGAGTGGGATGAGAGTGTGGCTGTAGAGTGGGATGAGAGTGTGGCTGTAGAGTGGGATGAGAGTGTGGCTGTAGAGTGGGATGAGAGTGTGGCTGTAGAGTGGGATGAGAGAGTGTGGCAGTAGAGTGGGATGAGAGAGTGTGGCTGTAGAGTGGGATGAGAGAGTGTGGCTGTAGAGTGGGATGAGAGTGTGGCTGTAGAGTGGGATGAGAGAGTGTGGCTGTAGAGTGGGATGAGAGTGTGGCTGTAGAGTGGGATGAGAGAGTGTGGCTGTAGAGTGGGATGAGAGTGTGGCTGTAGAGTGGGATGAGAGTGTGGCTGTAGAGTGGGATGAGAGTGTGGCTGTAGAGTGGGATGAGAGTGTGGCAGTAGAGTGGGATGAGAGAGTGTGGCTGTAGAGTGGGATGAGAGTGTGGCTGTAGAGTGGGATGAGAGTGTGGCTGTAGAGTGGGATGAGAGTGTGGCTGTAGAGTGGGATGAGAGTGTGGCTGTAGAGTGGGATGAGAGTGTGGCTGTAGAGTGGGATGAGAGTGTGGCTGTAGAGTGGGATGAGAGTGTGGCTGTAGAGTGGGATGAGAGTGTGGCTGTAGAGTGGGATGAGAGTGTGGCTGCAGAGTGGGATGAGAGTGTGGCAGTAGAGTGGGATGAGAGTGTGGCTGTAGAGTGGGATGAGAGTGTGGCTGTAGAGTGGGATGAGAGTGTGGCTGTAGAGTGGGATGTAGTAGTTATTTATGGAGTACCAAAGAAAAAAGTGTTTCTCCCATTGGTTCATTTGACTGATATCAAAGGTGGTAACGTTTCAACTTCATTATTACCTTCGCAGAATGCGGGAAGGTCATATTTTAGCACTCGTTTATATATCATCTTGTTATTCGCTCAACTGAAAAGGTGTTCAACCAAATTGCCTGAAATTTGGTTAAACGATTGATCCATGTCCAGTTACCTGCTGGTAGAATTTTGGGAAAAACCCGGTCAAAGGTCAAGGTCATTTATAACTCAAAAAGTATTGAACCATATTGCATGAAACTTAGTGGGATGATTGGTCAATATGCAGGAACCATTTTGTTAGATTTTGGGCGCGATCAGGTCAAAGGTCAAAGATCAAGGTCAATTCCATTAGTAACTCAATAACTCAAAAAGTATTCAACCAAATTGTTTGAAATTTGATGGTACATACAATTGGTCAATGTCCAGGAACCATCTATTAGAATTTTGGGAGTGATCCGGTCCAAGATCAAGGTCGTTTATAACTCAAAAAGTGTTGAACCATATTGCATGAAACTTGGTAAGACGATTGGTTATTATCCAGTTAGCAGTTTATTAAATTTTGGGAGAGAACGGGTCAAAGCGGAGGCGAAGGTATGCGCTCTACCGAGTGCACATAATCTAATTAATTTATTATAATAATTGACGAGAAATTATCAAATGAACTGAGATTGCATTTTAATTGAATTGAAATAGAAAATTGAATTCAATAGAGAAATAAAACCTTTTTGAATTGAATCAAACCTTTCACGTTTGATTGCTTACCCAATTACTTCCTGGATTTTGAATTTTAATCATTGTTGTTTTTATGAGAAAGATTTTATCATATAAAATCATCAAAAAATTTGAATAATAGTTTTTCACATTGATTAATTTCGTATTTTTTTATAGAAAGATAATAGTCTTCGAATTGAAATGATGAAAGTAATCAATTAATTCCCAATCTATCTATATTTTTGAGGTTAAATCCCAATTATTATAAAGATAATAAAGTAAATACAAGGAACTGGAAGGAGCAGTCAGAAAGGAAAGTGGCTCCGTGAACAAAGTCACCCACCACCAGTCGGTGTCAATGTTCATGGAGGCAGAAAAGCTTTCTGAAGTCACTTTCAGAGAGTGTGACAAGCAGGACACAAGCACCGGTTGTTGCACCCACGGATGGAAGAGGAAAATGAAGAGGTGTTAGCAGATGAAGCCTATGAGTCTACCTAACACAAAATCAAAAACCTCGAAGTTGAAGAGCATAACCCTAGCGCTATCCAATAAAAGTGCAAATAGCGTTAAAAAATGCTAAATTTGGTAAAAATTGAAAAAAAAAACATAACCCAAATTACAACAGTTCGGGCCCCTTCTCTTCCATTCACCACAGACAGCTTCAGGATAGAGCCCCGGGAGCAAGATTGAACTCCAAACTAAACAAATGACAATAAATAACATTGTGCCTACATATTTGGTACGCTAGGTTTTAAAGGTTACTCACCTTGTAAAAACAGGGAGTTGCGCCCCCATGATGTGCACCCTGGCGAGCATGAGGGCAAGGGAGGAGGCGATGAGGGCAAACACCCTCGGGGCGCACTCTGCTAACCACGTGGGCACTGAACCTTTGCCCGACAGTAACCCTTCTGCGAACTGAAGGAGATCCCAACCTCGAATCTGAGGGGAGGAAATGAAACGGGGTATAAATAAGAAATAATTTAACATGTCCTTCTTCATCAAAAGCAACTCAAAATGTTTTAATGCAAATATAAAGAATAGCTTAATTCCTCACCCTTTGCACTATAATGAGTTCGTAAAGTCCACACAGAGCCATGACTGTAATGCCCTGTTCTTTGCAGAGCATTGCACAGGTAGCCATACCCACACACACCACCATCCACCCCCACTGGGTACCGGGCCTGCCCCCTGTAACGATAGAGAGGGATACGTCAAAAATATTGTAAATAGAGATAGATTTAGATTTTATTGTATAGAGTATAACTATTAGGGTAACTTTCAAGTTATCGGACGGTTACACATTTTCGGAAATGTCAGAAAAAAAATCAAATTTGACATTTTCTAAATTTAAAGAGTAAATATAAATAAAAATGGAAAATAGCTTCCGCATGATTCAATATTCAATTTAGGTTAGACTAAATTTCAGATATTAAATGCAAAAATACCATTTGTTATGATCATATGGTGAAAAAAAAGATCAATGGTGTCACTTGAAGATACAAACAACATTAATATTTTACTTTTAATTTTTTTTAACGTTATTTTAAATAAATCATAATAACTGAATACTCAAAATATAATAGTAGAATAAGTGACTACTTCTTACTAAATTAGTGCTCTGTACTCACTGAGTATGGGTGATCCAGGCCTACTGTTGCCGGAGTAATTTGTACCCGAGGGGTTGTTTCCACTCATCAGGTAGCTACTGCCCCCTGAATTACCTTTGTAACCCATTCCTAGTGGGAATAGGAATAATGGCAATTAATAACATCTCGAAATGAGTAGTAATACAAATATTAAAAATGAAGGACATGATCATTTCTTTAGCTAAAGTAAAATTAGATGTTAAATTTTTAAACGATTTTAACTTTCAGCACGATAATGGGAAGTTTTCTGGGTAAGTTCTGAGATTTCGAACGGCTCCACATCATCGATTTAGGTTTATTTTAATTTCAACAACCCAACCGGAAAAAAAAAACACGTCTAGGTACAAACCTTGCATTCCCCCGGTTGCCTGCTGCTGAGAGTGACACGAGTGGCACTGATGGGGGTAAATGGTGGGGGTTAGAATGCCACTCCCCCACTGGTGGTTGCGAGGCAGCAGTTTTCTGGTCGCCACAGAGTAGGCCAGCAGTGAACCTATGAAGAAAATGGAGGAGAGTGTTTCCGCTCGCCCTACTACTCCTGTTACCTGTAAAAAAAAAAAAAAAAAAACATCAGTTACGTAATAATAGTTATTAAAATAAAATGTTTTAAAACTAAACAAAAAATAATAATGATAAAATAGATGGTACTTTTCATAAGGAGGTAAAGTGACTTTAAAGCAAATTAAGAACTTTTTAAAGTAAGATTGAATTTGAAAACATTCTATTTTGAATCTGTAGGATCGTACTTTTTATTCAACCTTCAATAAAATAAAATTAAATACATGATTCATATTGAATTAATCCAAAAGTTTTAAGTTGACGATATTTGATTCATTTCTAGAAATAGTTTCACTCCAATGGGGTTGTTGCAGGTTACCGTGGGTTGAGTAATGGTTAAGACAAAGGCCTATGATGACAAAGTAAACATGTCACATAGGTGGCAACCACGAACAAATGTTTGGTGGATAAACTCTATCACATGGGTGTGATAGCAACATGTCTGCCCTATGCAAACCTACACTATAATAAGAAACAGTACGTCTGTCCAAAGGCTTGGCTAATTGTAAAGGAAAAATAATAATTTGTGGCAGTATCATGGCTGCGGGTAACATTGATATTAATATTTAAAAAATCATTGTGACTTTTGAGAGTATTTTTTAGGAGTTTAACGTTTTCTTAGGAACCAAAGGCCATATCGCTAACGTCAAAAGGAAATATAATACAAGGGACTGGAAAAAGCAGTCCGAAAGGAAAGTGGCTGCATGAACAAAGTCAAGCTCCATCAGTATATTTGTATTGATAATACGTACTTGCATTTATATATAATCCTAAACCCAAGGGATGAACAACATCTACTGCACTAGTTTAATATAAATTATACAAGAAAAGAGGGATATTGATGCTTTAGATTGAGAGATAAGAAATATAAATGGTAACTTTAATCTATAAGAATAATGATAGATGCAAGTCCATTAATTTCATTTCCAGAAGTGACATCAAAATTGATGGATATAACATATATCTACCTCCACCATGCAACACAAACTGCTGGAACTATTTGATGTAATTGAAAAATGTAAGGAATTACAATGTTATTATCTTATGATCAACACGTTGACCGCGATGAGTACCATATATGTACACGGAGAACTTTCCCAACCGGCGATGTGCTCATATATGGTACACGCATCAAAATTTAAATTTCTTTAATTAGATGTATATCAGTTTATATTATAGATATTTTAAGGAATGGTATACTGTGACAAGAAGGTAAATACCTAAAATGAATATAGATCATGAAAAATATGTTTATTCATAACTATAATCGGAATTAATGTAATACATGTTTAAACCTATCGCCAGTAAAGCAAACAATCTGGATCAGCAATCGCGGTCAACTTGTTAAGAATTAAACAGTAAAACTGACGTTAAACCAGATCACAATTGCTATTATTGTGTTAAATTGAACTGTATTGTAAACTTATTAGATACTACCTGATTTACTACCTTACATATCATTAATGAAACTATTTCAAGTACCTAAGCCCCATTTGCAACTAAAGCAAAGTACTTTAAGATAATTTACTCAGAAAGAGAGAGACGTTCATGTTCCAAAAAGGTGAGTCTTACCTTTTAGTGAATGAAATGAAAGGTGGAGATATGAGATGCAAATTAAAATCTAGAGATTGAATTCAAGTCGGAGACTTTAACTCCTCAGGATTTACATACATTTATATTATGTCTAAGGGACTTGGATTATCTATAACTTGATAGAGTGAGTGGGGTGAGAAACTTACACCATTGCTCACAGACTGGTGTGAGTGATATACCATAAATGGTGTGAGTGATATACCATAAATGGTGTGAGTGATATACCATAAATGGTGTGAGTGATATACCATAAATGGTGTGAGTGATATACCATAAATGGTGTGAGTGATATACCATAAATGGTGTGAGTGATATACCATAAATGGTGTCAGTGATATACCATAAATGGTGTGAGTGATATACCATAAATGGTGTGAGTGATATACCATAAATGGTGTCAGTGATATACCATAAATGGTGTGAGTGATATACCATAAATGGTGTGAGTGATATACCATAAATGGTGTGAGTGATATACCATAAATGGTGTCAGTGATATACCATAAATGGTGTCACCATAAATGGTGTCACCATAAATGGTGTCAGTGATATTTCTGTTTCAGTTTATAATGGGGTTATTAAAGAACAATAGAAGGAAAAGTTGAAATGATGAGTACTGAAATGTGTAGTGTATTTATTAAAATTGGATACCATCATTAACCGTTGTAAAATGATACGTAACATTAGTAATTTTGACATTTATTTAACATGAGATTTGAGCGGAAAATTTTGTCTCGGAATATTCGGTCTGAGGTATAAATACAACTTATGAATTAGATGTATCAGGGGG
Source organism: Caprella mutica (assembly GCA_947561585.1). Taxonomy (NCBI): domain Eukaryota; kingdom Metazoa; phylum Arthropoda; class Malacostraca; order Amphipoda; family Caprellidae; genus Caprella; species Caprella mutica. The sequence goes on from CANNZV010000238.1 coordinate 68,282, forward strand.
CCTACCGACACCCGAACCCCCTCCCCCCCCTGTCAGGTCATTAAACAATCACGAAGAGTGCAGTACAACAAAGTAGCGGATACAACAAAATACATAACGATCGTTTATTATGGTGAGATCGAAATTTCAAGACCGAATAATCCAAGACCGAAATTTCCGGCCACCAAGTGATGTACCATAAATGGTGTAAGTGATATACTACGTAAATCAATGTGCTATAGTACTTTTTTCATAATTTCTAAATCTAATAAAAACACGATTCAATATCTTCATATTCTTTATATAACCAGTACGCTCACTACATATTTTAGCAACACTTCTCTCCTGTACACTACATGTGTTGTCATTAGCAAAACTAACTTCACTGCTTAGCAACACTTCTCTTCTATACTCTACATGTGTTGTCATTAGCAATACTAACTTCACTGCTTAGCAACACTTCTCTCCTTTACTCTACATGTGTTGTCATTAGCAATACTAACTTCACTGCTTAGCAACACTTCTCTCCTATACTCTACATGTGTTGTCATTAGCAATACTAACTTCACTGCTGCAGTTGGTCAAGACTTTAAACTGCTGAAATAGTGCATATAGTTATGAGCGTGCATATTTAATGGAGCGTGCATTAGCTGCTATTTAGCACTGCATATCAGCACACAACTAATGAAACTAACGAACAGTTTAAGGCCATATTTGTCTGGCGAGCCTAGGGATATGGGGAGAAAAATGAACAGAAAAGGCAGTGATAGTGCAGTGTGAGAGTGATAGGTGATAGTGCAGTGTTATAGAGTGATAGTGATGTGCTACAGTGCTATAGAGTGATAGTGATGCCTTATAGAGTGATAGTGATGTGCTATAGAGTGATAGTGATGTCTTATAGAGTGATAGTGATGTCTTATAGAGTGATAGTGATGCCTTATAGAGTGATAGTGATGCCATATAGAGTGATAGTGATGTCTTATAGAGTGATAGTGATGCCTTATAGAGTGATAGTGATGCCATATAGAGTGATAGTGATGTCTTATAGAGTGATAGTGATGTCTTATAGAGTGATAGTGATGTCTTATAGAGTGATAGTGATGTCTTATAGAGTGATAGTGATGCCTTATAGAGTGATAGTGATGCCATATAGAGTGATAGTGATGTCTTATAGAGTGATAGTGATGTATTAAATTATAATCTTTTCTATTTCCAGTAGCAAAAGAAGAGTGTTATTTTCGCCCATCAATTACTGTACTAAAGTTCTCCGTCAGACTCAAAGTAGCTAATTATGTACCATTTATCCCCATAGCCTGTATTACCAATGCACTTCACGCCGCTACCGAATTACACTATCACACTATCGACTAGGTACACAGTAGCAACCAGGGAATAATTAACCAGTGTCAACAGTTCTAGGGTTACGCTTCAAGGCTATAATTATCCAGACAGCTTTGTGGTTGTGACAATGCACTGAAGATACCATCCGATAGCGCTACATACAACTTGTACACAAAACCTACTAAGCCACTTTGCTTGGGGAGGGCAAAGGTGGGGTAACTTACGAAATATTAGACGGTTTCATATCTTCGGCCATATAACGATATAATAATAATATCTAAAGAACGATGTAATTAAATAATAATTATTATATCGTTTTTTCTTATATGACCGAAGATGTGCGACTGACCGATAATTCGTAACTTACTTTTTTCTTGATCATATAAGAAGAAGAATTAAAATAAAAGTTACATAATAATTATATATTTTTTTTATTTGATCGAAAATGTGAAACCGTCCGATAACTAGCAACTCACCCTAATGTCATTCAAGATATAATATTTGCTCGATTCATTATTCCTGTTTATTAGTGTAGTTAAATATATGCAGGATAGTTAATTGATTTAATGTTATGTATTTTAGAGAAATTAGACCATTTTAAGATCATTTTTCCGTCTTCCACTGATACATTGAAATGCCTATTTATATTTACTTACGTCATATAAGGAATAAACGATTAAGAAATTAATAAGCAAGTCCTTATTTAATAGCTTCATAAGAAGCAATTAATGATATATAGGTTTATCAGAGGCGACTGTAGGTAGGATCGAGTCGTTAACCCTGAAAAATAGTGTCTATTTTACATATACATTAGTTACTCTGTAGGCCCTTGAAGAAGTACCTATTGGACACACTCAAACAATGAACATCTCAAAAATAGTGAGAAAATGAAACTTAAAAATACATTTTTTATATATTTATCTTTAGAATGGTACCAGTTTCATCTTACTACCAATGATAGTACAGCAGATATGAGGACTTGAAATATCACCAAAACTTCTAGAATAGACTGTACGATGTACATCGTGAGCAACTCTGTTATAGTTATAAAGCACATTAAAGTGGAATATTTTGTCAAATATTAGAGGGAAATATCTTTAAATTCTCCCAATAGTTTTAAATTGACTATTTACTTAATTTCACATTCATTAGTATTTTCGATTTTTCAATCAATTTGTACATCCATTAACTTCAGTTTTTAATTCTTTCTAACAGGGTTCGTGTTTTCAGTAAAATTCAGTGAGAAATATTGAATATTTTCACTGTGAATTTATGAATTACTTATTCTTCTATAAATTTGAATGAAACTAACGTCTAGCTATTCCTAAAAAAAGTTTTGTAAGTATTTAGCAATCCTTCAATCCTTGCCATTTTAAATACTTTCTTTTCATATAAATTGTAATCCAATGGAACACTGCAAATCCTTTCAGCTTCACAATTACTATAAAATAATTCTCTAGGAACAAAAAGAAAGGATTCAGGTACAAGCAAAAAGCTGAAATGGGGAAATAAAATTCTTAATGGTCTTTTAAATCGCTTCAATAATATCCAATCAAGTATTTAACTGAAGCTATTCAAAAGAAATAAAGTAAAGCGTAATCAATTAATTGTTCGTGGAGTGCTGCAATAAATGGTTAATCCATTAATTAATTAGCTGCAGCATAAGCTAATCAAGGCGTCACACACCCAATCATTTACTTTTAATCTCACTTTTCATTATAATACCATGATTAAATGAACATTTCTCGATGAAATTATTAAAGGGAAAACTTCCGTCATATAATGTTATTGATGGTAGCAATGCTACGCATCTTGGTACGAATAACATTATCTCATCTTAAAAATAATAAAAATTGACGAATTTTTCTTTTGGTTTTTATTTTTACTATTTGTCCTGAAAAGGAGTAAAATTTTGGAATTATGTTAACACGATGAATTTTTTTGTAGACTGTAAGTGTTGAATAATTATCAACCTATTAACTCAATGGGTAGATAATTAATCTCCTTATTCACCATTTGGTCTGCTTCACACTTGCGATTTTTATCACCGCGGCGAAAAAAGCTCTTCTTAAAAAAATGTGTTCACTCTTGCAAATTTTATCGCTGAAGGAAAAATCACAATTAATTTTTCCTTTAGCGATAAAAAAAAATCGCAGGTGTGAAGCGGGCCTGATTTCCCCATTCACCAGTCTCCACTCACCGCTTCAGTGTGAACAGGATGCACGGCGAAGAGCATGGCGGCCACAACACTCGACAGCTCGGGCAAGAAGAGACTGCACATCCTGGGGAGGGAGAAGATACAAGTCAGACTCGGAGGTAAGCGACATTGGTACATTGGGGTAATGTTTTCAATGTGATTTATTTAATTAGGGTGAAATTTCAATTACCATATTTGATATAGCGAATGAAAAGGCCAATGGGTTATTATTAAAAAAGACCATTAAAGTGAATATATTCATTTCTCAACAATCTTAATATTATGATGTGTCTTTTAATAATACAGGGTGTTTCAGAATTAAGACAACTAAGAAATAAATCATTCACAATCGATGTTTGATTCCATAAAGCGTATATCATCTTGAAAGTCGTGTCAGAATCTTCCTATTTCAGGCCTCTTAAATTTCAAAATTTGCTTTGTATCATGGCTGTAGATTGATGTATAGTGCCAATAATAAGGTGATGTTCATCAATTGGAAAGAAGTTCATAATGAATCTTTCAACTGTTTGGAAAATTGTTAAAAAGTTCAAGGAGTTGGTTGAACATCTGATAAACCAGGATGGGGCCGTAAACCAAGCTTACGGACTAAAAAACTAATCAAAACCACACGAGAGAGAAGTTGCGTCGAAATTCACGTCGATCTCTTTTTAAAATGACTGGTGTTCCCAAAACTTTAATGTACGAAAGCGGAACGGAAATCTGAGAACAAAGGCATTTAAAATGCTGAAATGTCATGAGTTCACTGACCATCATGAGGGAATAAGAGCTGAGAGAATTCGTCAAATCCTGAATGAGATAATAGCACGCTCCCTAATTTTGTGTTCACAGATGAGAAGAATTTTGACATTCAGCAAGTTGTAAGCCATAAAAATGGTGTCAAGTTTGTAGTTCCTCAAGTTCAGCCAAGGGTAATTTTGTGACGAGACGTCAAAATGTACAGTGTGTGATGGTTTGGGCTTTTCTAACTACTACTGTAAGATCTCTCCTCGTGTTTGTGACTTGTGGGGCCAAGTTGAACCCATGCCGGTAATACCCAATCATTACGGAATCAAAGTTGCTACCATGGGCTAAAGAACACTTTCAGGTTTCACCAACTCGGCACCATCACATGGCTCTAAACTGACCCTAACCTGGATTAAAAAAAATACATTCCATCTTTCATAGTCATAGATGTCAAGCCAGCAAGGATTCCAACCTTAATCCGTTGGACTTTTCTATCAGCTCAATTTTGAAGACTAAAGTCTCAACTACTCCTCACACTTCTCTCGAGTCTCTAAAAGAAGTGGAATGGGAAGCAATTCCACAAGAACAGATGTGTGCTGCTTACGATGCAGTTGTTCCTAGACTGAAAGCTGTAGTTCGTAATAAGAATGGTTATATCGAATAAATGAAACACTGTATCGTTTGCTCATTATTCACATTTGAATTGAAATCTTTGAAATGAAAATTGACCTTTTGAATTTTAATATACACTTCTGATCAAAAAATTATAACTACTCGAAATATGATAAAAAAGGTAACATTTTCCATAGTTAGATAAAAGTTTCTTACTTAAAGGTCCTATTTTCTTACTTAAAGGTCCCCATATGGTATTGTAGACAAAAAATAATTATCCCAACAATTTATTAAGAAAATTACACTATTGCAAAATCAGAATTTTTACGCTTGATAAAAATTATCAGACCAGAGGTATAAATTGTTAGATTTAGAGCAATTATACTATTATTAGTTAAGTTAGAGATTAGAAATCACTTCGTAAAGATGTTATTACGCCTACGGCAATCGAACTGACAGAAGTTAAACGTGCTAAATTCTTGGTTTTCATAATGAAGGTTTGACAAAATGGACAATTCATTATTTTAATAGTGTCTCCTTCTATTACGAAAAATAGAGTATCTACCAATAATAATTCATTAGATACAAATTTTCGAAAAATAAAATCAGTCAGAATGACAGCTTGGTGTCAGTTTGTGTTAAATTAGTATAATATACTGCAAGAGAGCAATCCAAGAGAAGATTTTCTCGCTTTTATCTTCTACTACCCCACCAAAATGTTCCCACTGGGTAACCATTGTGCTGATGCTAGTCCCTAGACAGACAGTTACAGTTCTAGTCCCTAGCCATTGCACTGGTGCTAGTCCCTAGTGTCTAGTTATAGTCCCTAGTAAGAGACAGTTGTCACACGACAACAAATGACGCACACGTCAACTTGCCTCCCGTCAAAACTAAAAAAAAACTATTAGGGAACTTTTTCCTGGGGTAAATAGCGAGTAGAAAGGGAGACAACATTTCAAACAAAATAGACACTGGGGCAACTTACGAGTTATCGGACTCTTCTACGTTTTCGATCATTTAAGGAAAAAGGTATATACAGGGTAGCAGAAAAGTAACTTTACACTTTTAAATGTTTATTGCATGAAAACCGATTCCACTATAGATATCAAATAAATATGAATTTATAAACAAAATCTCAATGATTTTTTTACAATATGTATGATGCAGATAAAAAGATACTCCCGCCAGAGAAACCATGGCCATTTAAATTGCTTTATATAAGGCTATGGTGAATTCATATGGCCTGCTCGATCTCCTGATTTAAACTCTCTTCACTTCTTCCTTTGGGAGTTCTTTTTAATTTGATAGCTTATAAAAATCGGCCTGCAAATTTACAAGAGTTAAAACTCAACACAATTGAAGAAATTAACCAAATTACGAGGGACGTATTAGAAAATGTTTTGCAAAATATTGACAAAGTATGCGCTCTTGTTTGATTAATAACGGAGAACATCTGACGGACATCATTCAAAAAATAGAACTTAAATTTTTTGTCTGTATACACACACATATTGTAAACAAATATTTGAGATTTTGACTATAAATTCGTATTTATTTGATACCTATAGTTCGATCGGTTTTCGTTCAATAAACATATAAAAGTGTAAAGTTACTTTTCCGCTACCTTGTATTATAATTGTTATTTAAATAAATGTGTTATAATGCTCTTTCTTATATGATTAAAAATGTGAAAATGTTATATGACTCTGAATTTGCAGTAGCATATACGATTGTCAGAAAACAGTAACAATATTTAATTGGAGACGAACAAAACAATAGAAAAATAGACTTAAAATTGCATGATTGTTTCGATAGATTTATTACAGTACATACTAGCCTCTGCGATAAATATTTTGCCTAACTAATTACCTATATCTGATAATATAATATTCCTTTTATTCACTAAGTAGATAATATCCATAGCTCTCCATTCACCAAGTCACTAATAACTTACCATAGCTCACTATTCACTAGTTTCGAGTTGGTTCAACCATAGAGATTTTTCCGAAAAGTTTCGCAGGCAATTTGCCTAAAGATAACAGAGGGTGTTCTTATCACAGTACTGATAAAAGATAACAGAGGGTGTTCTTATCACACTACTGATAAAAGATAACAGAGGGTGTTCCTATCGCAGTACTGATAAAAGATAACAGAGGGTGTTCTTATCACAGTACTGATAAAAGATAACAGAGGGTGTCTTATCGCAGTACTGATAAAAGATAACAGAGGGTGTTCTTATCACAGTACTGATGAAAGATAACAGAGGGTGTTCCTATCGCAGTACTGATAAAAGATAACAGAGGGTGTTCCTATCACAGTACTGATAAAAGATAACAGAGGGTGTCTTATCGCAGTACTGATAAAAGATAACAGAGGGTGTTCCTATCACAGTACTGATAAAAGATAACAGAGGGTGTCTTATCGCAGTACTGATAAAAGATAACAGAGGGTGTTCTTATCACAGTACTGATAAAAGATAACAGAGGGTGTTCCTATCGCAGTACTAATAAAAGATAACAGAGGGTGTTCTTATCGCAGTACTGATAAAAGATAACAGAGGGTGTTCTTATCGCAGTACTGATAAAAGATAACAGAGGGTGTTCTTATCGCAGTACTGATAAAAGATAACAGAGGGTGTCTTATCGCAGTACTGATAAAAGATAACAGAGGGTGTTCCTATCACAGTACTGATAAAAGATAACAGAGGGTGTTCTTATCACAGTACTGATAAAAGATAACAGAGGGTGTTCTTATCACAGTACTGATAAAAGATAACAGAGGGTGTTCCTATCGCAGTACTAATAAAAGATAACAGAGGGTGTTCTTATCGCAGTACTGATAAAAGATAACAGAGGGTGTTCTTATCGCAGTACTGATAAAAGATAACAGAGGGTGTTCTTATCGCAGTACTAATAAAAGATAACAGAGGGTGTCTTATCGCAGTACTAATAAATAACAGGACAGATAAAAGAGCGATATCATTTTCCGTTAATTGGAGAAATATTGCAAACTCATAGTTAGACAACTGCCACCGTACTTTAGTTAGGAGTTGCTAGCGATATCGCTGCCAAACTTACACATGGCAACATTTCCCTCCAAAATATAATAGCTTTTCCCTTCACTAGCAACATAACATAGAATAAGTTCCAAATTATCGGGCAACGTTCACATCTTCGGTCCTTAAAGAATAACTATATAAATTATTATTTAACTTTTATTTTAATTGGTAACCATGATACCTGCAGGTGTCATGGATACCAATTAAAATAAAAGTTAAATAATAATTAATACCTACTTTTTTATTTAATTCTTCTTTAATAATATTGATTTTTTTTAATTTCTATAAGTAGCAAATGTACTATGTTTGGTGGTGAGAAGGTGATGCAGTGTCCATACCTACTTCTACTCTCGACTTTGACGTTAAAATTGTACATTAATTGAATTAGAGCTAAGAAACTGGTTTACTATCAGAATAAAAAAGGCAACCGCGTAGTATATATATAAGACGTAGTGAACATTTAACTACTGCAAATCGCTATAGTGCACTCGTATAAACCTTTGTGGTGGCTCAGTGTGGAGGTCGGAGTGAACAAATCTTCATAATATTCACAACAGGATATTAACTAGGAAAATTAGTAATGAATTCTAGGTAGGGTAAATTACGAATTATCGGTCAGTTTCACATCTTCAATCATATAAGAAAAAACTATATACTAATTTAATTTTTATTTTATTTGGCATCCATGACAGCTACAGGTATCATGGATACCAAATAAAATAAAAATTAAATAATAATTATTATATCGTTTTTTTATATGACCGAAGATGTGGAACTGACCGATAATTCGTAATTCAAATCAATTCTACAAATATCCCATTCACCTAACAAATACATAAATTGAACCCCATGCGACTTTAACTTTTTTCCACGAAGCAAATAGGGAAATTGTGAGGTTGAATTCGAGGTATTTCGAATGGAGATCACACGATTCGACGTGACATTTCTCTACGACAAAACGCTTTAATTATATTCCGCGAATGTCCGAAGCTAAAATATATTCAGCAAGTATTCGGCAGAAGTTTTGGCACCAAAGTTAGGGAATTGTAGCGATGATCCGTGAAGTGACAGACGATGGTTTGGGGTAGAAAAATGAGCACAAAAAGACGCGCGAGTATGGAACTTAGTTACCAATTTTGAACATCGGGCAAAAGAAATGAGGGGGAAAGGATTTCGTGTCTGGATTCGAACTGATGCTAAATGAAACGGGCCTTTTTGCTTTATTGGCAAACAGAAAACTATTCGAATGTATAATTTATTTTAGGTGTCGAATTTAATTCGAATATCTAATTTATTTTAGGTATTTAATTTAATTCAAATATATAGTTTATCTTAAGTATGAAATATAATTTATATATCTAATTTATTTGAGGAATTTAATTCAAATATCTTAATTTATTTAAGTAATTTAATTCATATATCTAATTTATTTAAGGTACCGCATGGAATTAAAATAACTTAGTTAGGTATATATACCAAGATATATAATACCATCTAATTTTATTGGTACCTAACCACCCTTCATATAACTGAAAACACTCATCTTTTATTTGTTTACATTTGTCTAGGCCACCTTGTATATATTAATTTAATTTACATCATGACAAATATATTTGAACTGATGTTTACTTTATTTAGTTCAGAAGTGAGACACAGACTCCATATCGGTCATTTCTAACTCAAGAGCAAATTATTGAAAGCAGTGCCAGTCTTGATAACTGATGCAGCTGTTTTGGAGCTGAGAAAATCTCCTCCATATCTTGCAAGATTAACTCTTAAGGAGAGCAATGATGAGGTGAAATAGGGACTGTAATAGGGTTCAAATAGGGAGCGTAATAGGGTATAGTAGAAAAAAAAAGAAGTGTAGAAGGGTTAAAAAAGAAGAAAAAAGAAGAGTTAAAAAAGAAGTGTAATAGGGTTCAAATAGGAACTGTAATAGGGTTCCACATTTACAATCATTTAAGAAAAATCTATGATTTAACATTTTGACTAGTTATATTTTAATTAGAATAGTAAATAATTATGTAATGCCTGCAGGTATCATGGATACCAATTAAAATAACGAGTTGGATAATATTTTTCCTCATATGATCGAAAATGTAGAGCCATTCCATAGCTCAGAGCTTACCCCAATAGAGGGGAGTTATTCCCTCTAAACAATCATTTGTACCTTTAGTAGGACAGTTCTCATGAAATATAAAGAAAGCTTTCGTGCGTAAGTTAGAGGTTAGTTGTCCAAATTATCACCACTGCCCTATTGATATAATATCTCCTATTATAGATTAATGTGACCATAGATTTTAACAATAAAGATAGTAGAAACAAAAGAGTATATAAAGTCACACGATAAATGTTCAGTTTCTATATAGAAAATTTGATGGCTTTAATAATGTTATCCCTAAACATTTCGAAAACAATAATCGGGAGTTAGTTTATTACATACAGCCTGCAGCCGATTAAGATAAATAGTAATCGAATTTCATCCTAAATGTATAATTTCCTGATATCAATTTCAAACTGACTTACGATTGACTATTCATCGTAACAGATTATCTTCTCATCACCAATAATAATCGCAGATTGAGAGGCGACGAAATGTTCCCAATTGTTTTAAACCTACGAGGACGTCATTCAAAACGTTCAGGAAGCTCGTGGTGATCAGAGCGCTAGGAATCAGTTCAAGAGTTGTGATGGATACGATACCCCCCCCCCCCCTTACCCTCACAATTTATTGGGGCCCTAAATAGTTGGCTCTGAAAAACTCACAAAGGAAACTTTAAGACGGAAAGTAAGTTGCTGACATCAGCAAAAATGGAAACCATTGAGGAGGCAGAATTACTGGATTATTTGGGAAGAGTCGTGTACGTCAAATAGTTTTGATAAGGGAAATATATAAGAGAAGGGCAATTTAGAAGAAAAGAACGGAATTGTAGGTTGAACTTAATTGTCATAAAATTATGGTAACTGTTATACAGTAATACCCTAACCATTGGACATAAAGATTAACGAGTTATCGTGAGAACACCAACAATACTAACACTATCTAAGGAATACTTAATGCACTTCTTACCCCATTAATAGCCCAAGTAATAGTTACTCCAGTAACACCCTAAGTGATAGTTAGCCTAGTAATACCACACTGAATTACCCATAAATAATAGCAGTCCATTCTATACCTCAAACACTAAAGTTACCCTTAACACTATACCCCAAACACTAAAGTTACCCCAAACACTATACCCCAAACACTAAAGTTACCCCAAACACTATACCCCAAACACTAAAGTTACCCCAAACACTATACCCCAAACACTATAAAGTTACCCTAAACACTACCCCAAACACTATAAAGTTACCCTAAACACTATACCCCAAACACTATAAAGTTACCCTAAACACTATACCCCAAACACTATAAAGTTACCCCAAACACTAAAGTTACCCTAAACACTATACCCCAAACACTAAAGTTACCCCAAGACTGAAGTAATGTGGACACCAGATCTATAAACTGGATTTAACTCCCCTAAGTTTGGCACATTAATCTAACGAGATTAAAAAGTGAAAACTTTAGAGGGGGAACTCCAGTGAATTCAATTAAATATAAACTGAAATAAAGAGAGAATCTAATTACGGTGCATTATTGAATAGAGTTAAATTGTATGGGGATATTTTACTGCAGCATGGAACTGTAGCATCCGTAACAATACACCAGTCAGTGATAAAAATCACCCCAATTATTAAATAAATACTAAATCTCTTCCTATTTTTCGGATATAAATACTAAATAGTTTAATTAATTTTTGACAATAGAATGCAAAAATGATGAGCCAAATAATTCACCCTGTAGCCTAATCCATTAAAGCTGTCAAGGATAAATAAATAGAATATTTAAATGATTGTCAAACACTTGGCATGACGTCATAAAAATTAATGACCAATCAGAAAAGAGAATAGAATTCTTAATTACTGTGATTGGCTGACGAGAAAAATAAACAAAAATATCATTAGGACAGCTTTAAAATTTCACACTGGGAGAGAAAAACACTTAGTCATCACACGTGTGATGAGAGGGGAAAAGAGTGGTGAGAGAGAGGGGAAAAGAGTGGTGAGAGAGAGGGGAAAAGAGTGGTGAGAGAGAGGGGAAAAGAGTGGTGAGAGAGAGGGGAAAAGAGTGGTGAGAGAGAGGGGAAAAGAGTGGTGAGAGAGAGGGGAAAAGAGTGGTGAGAGAGGGGAAAAGAGTGGTGAGAGAATGGTTAGAGAAGGGGAACAATGACAAGAGTGAAAAAAATAATGAAGTGATAATAATGTAAACATCATTACCCTCATCACCACATGGTGCTCACCATTACCTTCATCACCACAGGTTATTCACCATTCATGTCATTTCATCACACTAATCATTTTCTCCAGTGTCACCACAGTGCCTAGCAGTGTGATACTCATTGTGGTAATTGTTATGTCTCTTATCATACACTCTGTACAATAGACAGCATAACCATTGTGAGGGAGGCTACAATAGAAATAAACTACCTTCCTAATATAACATTACTGCTCTACATCGTTACTTTTATTATCTTATCAACTAATGTGTTTGTGAATAAATTTATTACGAAAATTGTTTAGCATTTAAAATAAAATCGAAATAATGTTATCATCAAGAGTCTGCTGCTCAAGTCGGCATGAAAGCTACTGCTCACCTGTAGTAGAGGCCACAGACGACTGCGTGCAGTAACATGTTGACAAGGTGGTAGCCCATAGGCTGCAGTGCGTGCAGCAGGTAATTCAGACGAAACGTCAGCACGCAGAGGGGGCGGTATGACTTGTGACTTTGCTCCTGAAAAGGGGGTATTGAATGCATGTTAACACCATAGAAATTGTTAACATTGATAAATTTAAGCATAAATGAAATGATTAAAAGCATAAATAATGAAATTAAAAATACAAATTATTGACATTATTATTGTAAAAGTTGAAATTGTTGATATTTAATCGAAGGGCAACTATGGTACAGGTTCTATTTAAAATTTTAGGATTTTTCGTTAGTCACAACAAGTAAAAGATTTATCTACCACTTAGACCCAGCACTCACAGATGTAAAGGACCGTACACACGTAGGGTTTTTTAAGTCTTTCCACCAGACTTTTTGCTGAGCTCCTCCTACTTTTTCCACTAGAATGTAAAAAAACGATATAATTATTATTTATTTTAGTTGGTATCCATGATACCTGCAGGTTTCATGGATAACAACTAAAATAAATAATAATTTTATAGTTTTTTTCTTATAATCTAGTGGAAAAAGTAGGAGGAGCTCAGCAAAAAGTCTGGTGGAAAGACTGAAAAAACATTCCGTGTGTACGGTCCTTTAGGTAGATCCTTTCCCATATTTATCTTCAATTATTGGCATTATAATTGGTATTTTATTTAATCATCAGTGGCTTTACTTCCCACTTTACTTCTAAAAAAAACTTCCCAATTAAAATTCAGTGACAAAATCATGGATGCAAAAATGACATAGAAATATGAAAAGAACAAATGAGTACTCTTATAATACACTCTATAAACAATTTCATTTTCAGATATTATGAATTTTATTCTTCAAAAGTATTAAAAAATTAATCTTCATACCTATATAATGTCCCAGTTTTGAATTACCAACTAGATATATTGCAAATTTCTAATTTAATATTCTTCTGCAAAGATACAGAGTCTGATAATCAATTTGCAGCATTCGAATTTCGAGGGAGATTTTGAGATCTCCATAAATTTTGAATAAGATGAAGCAAAAGTTCTGAACTTCAATTTAAAACAAAAAGTAACATTACAAATAGTGTTGCAAGTTTTACATTGAATATTGATTAGCTGAAAGGAAAAGTTTCAAGGCTGCTATATACTGTTGCAAAACCAACTAAAGGATTCTTATAACTGATTCACGATATTAGAAGTCATTAATTAACCAGCCAGGTCTAGACACAAGAAAACATTTTTTTTACCATATTTAGATTAATTATTTTATGATGTACAGGCCAAGCTTGACATCATGAAGCATTGTTCTTCATGTTCAGGTCTAATTATTTCATGACGTACAGGCCTTATACATGAGAAGGCACTGTCACCATGTTCAGGTCTAATTATTTCATGACGTACAGGTCTTATACATGAGAAGGCACTGTCACCATGTTCAGGTCTAATTATTTCATGACGTACAGGTCATATACATGAGAAGGCGCTGTTACCATGTTCAGGTCTAATTATTTCATCATAGTCAGGTTTAGACACCAGAAGGCATTATTTAGCTACATAATATCCCGTGATTAGTACATTACGCAACCAATTATCCAGGGGGTCTTTCCTTTATTCTCGCGACTTAAATGAGATTTAGTCAGGATGAGAATCTAAATAATTATCTAGGGGACAACATGTTTCATTTATTTTATGTGTCGATGAGAAATATATACAGTTTACACTACAGGGACAACATGTTTCATTTATTTTATGTGTTGATGAGAAATATATACAGTTTGCACTAAAGGGACATGTTTCATTTATTTTATGTGTCAATGAGAAATATATACAGTTTACACTACAGGGACAACATGTTTCATTTATTTTATGTGTCGATGAGAAATATATACAGTTTGCACTAAAGGGACATGTTTCATTTATTTTATGTGTCAATGAGAAATATATAAATTATATATATACGACTTTGTAAAGGTTAATAATTTTAGTATCAAAACTTTACACAGTTGATAGTAAAGTTATTAATTTGTGAATGATAATATATAGTTGTTGGAGATAGTTGCATAGTTATAACTCCTATCATTATAACTGAGAAACAAGTAATTATCATGGATATAAATAAACTCACAGTAATCTGGGAAAATCAACAGTAATCAGGGAAAACTCACATTAATCAGGGAAAACTAACAGAAATCTGGGAAAATCAAGAGTAATCTGGGAAAATCAACAATAAAATCGGAAAATCAACAGTAATCTGGGAAAATCAACAATAATCTCGGAAAATCAACAGTAATCAGGGAAAACTAACAGTAATCAGGGAAAACTAACAGTAATCTCGGAAAATCAACCGTAATCAGGGAAAACTATCAGTAATCTCGGAAAATTAACAGTAATCAGGGAAAATCAACAGTAATCAGGGAAAATGAAATTACCGATAGTTTCCCACATTTCCGCTAGTTTTCACACATTTCCGGTAGTTTCTTATATCACAGGTAGTTTTCCACATTACCGGTAGTTTCTTATATCACCGGTAGTTTTCCACATTACCGGTAGTTTCTTATATCACCGGTAGTTTTCCATATTACCGGTAGTTTTAAATATCACCGGTAGTTTTCCACATTACCGGTAGTTTCTTATATCATCCGTAGTTTTCCATATTACCGGTAGTTTCTTATATCACCGGTAGTTTACCATATTACCGGTAGTTTCTTATAGCACCGGTAGTTTTCCACATTACCGGTAGTTTCTTATATCACCGGTAGTTTTCCATATTACCGGTAGTTTCTTACATCACCGGTAGTTTCTTACATCACCGGTAGTTTCTTACATCACCGGTAGTTTTCGACATTACCGGTAGTTTCTTATATCACCGGTAGTTCCACATTACCGGTAGTTTCTTATATCACCGGTAGTTTTCCATATTACCGGTAGTTTCTTATATCACCGGTAGTTTTCCACATTACCGGTAGTTTCTTATATCACCGGTAGTTTTCCACATTACCGGTAGTTTCTTATATCACCGGTAGTTTTCCACATTACCGGTAGTTTCTTATATCACCGGTAGTTTTCCACATTACCGGTAGTTTCTTATATCACCGGTAGTTTTCCACATTACCGGTAGTTTCTTATATCACCGGTAGTTTTCCACATTATCGGTAGTTTCTTATATCACCGGTAGTTTTCCATATTACCGGTAGTTTCTTATATCACCGGTAGTTTTCTGTCATTACCGGTAGTTTCTTATATCACCGGTAGTTTTCCACATTATCGGTAGTTTCTTATATCACCGGTAGTTTTCCATATTACCGGTAGTTTCTTATATCACCGGTAGTTTTCTGTCATTACCGGTAGTTTCTTATATCACCGGTAGTTTTCCATATTACCGGTAGTTTCTTATATCACCGGTAGTTTTCTGTCATTACCGGTAGTTTCTTATATCACCGGTAGTTTTCTGTCATTACCGGTAGTTTCTTATATCACCGGTAGTTTTCTGTCATTACCGGTAGTTTCTTATATCACCGGTAGTTTTCTGTCATTACCGGTAGTTTCTTATATCACCGGTATTCTCCCTCAATACCGCTAGTGTCTCAAATAAGTCCTTTCACATGAGAGTATTTAAGCTAAACAAAAGGAAGGCTTCACCTCGCTACTCCTCAGTGAAATTGTTTAGGAGATCTACCGCCACATACCAAGATTGTTATTAATTGAAAAGCTTAAAGATGAGGAAAAGCTCATTAAAAGGGATAAAATGAACTGAAATCGGATATCAGAGAGATATTTCAGCTATAATACGCTTACGGGCAGTGCTTCCGTAGTTACCAAACATGCGGTGAAAAATAAAGCACATGTTGGTGAGAACAAAGCACATGTTGGTGAGAATAAAGCACATGTTGGTGAGAACAAAGCACATGTTGGTGAGAATAAAGCACATGTTGGTGAGAATAAAGCACATGTTGGTGAGAATAAAGCACATGTTGGTGAGAATAAAGCACATGTTGGTGAGAATAAAGCACATGTTGGTGAGAATAAAGCACATGTTGGTGAGAATAAAGCACATGTTGGTGAGAATAAAGCACATGTTGGTGAGAATAAAGCACATGTTGGTGAGAACAAAGCACATGTTGGTGAGAATAAAGCACATGTTGGTGAGAATAAAGCACATGTTGGTGAGAATAAAGCACATGTTGGTGAGAATAAAGCACATGTTGGTGAGAACAAAGCACATGTTGGTGAGAACAAAGCACATGTTGGTGAGAACAAAGCACATGTTGGTGAGAATAAAGCACATGTTGGTGAGAATAAAGCACATGTTGGTGAGAACAAAGCACATGTTGGTGAGAATAAAGCACATGTTGGTGAGAATAAAGCACATGTTGGTGAGAATAAAGCACATGTTGGTGAGAATAAAGCACATGTTGGTGAGAATAAAGCACATGTTGGTGAAATATTACAACACGTAATGTATAAATCAAACACATGTTAATTAAACCCACATTCACGTTAGAATTATTTTCTTAGCAGCACAAACCATATAACTTGTTGCTCCTAAGATGAATTAATTTGGCCTCACAATCATCGAATATGCAATCTTCTAATGTACAAAAAAAGAAAACACAACGAAAGGAAAAAAAGAACCACAGGTGAGAAGGCAATAATAAATCACTCAATAAGTATTATATAGTTAAATATATAACTAAGACCGCCATTAAATCAATAGGAACAGCATTTCTTTTGACGTAAAAGAAAAAGGGTAGAAGAGTTGGGCAGACAATGAAATTTTATATCTGAGTGAGAGAAAGAAAGAGGGTCTATCTCTGAAAAGAAAGAAAAGCATTGATAGAGTTGCCCTCTTTAGAGGAAAGAGTCTCCCCTCTTTGCCACCTCTTGATGGGGGAGGGGGGGGTGTAGATTATAGAGGGGTTGGGGGTGTAACAAGATACAGCCATTGTTATTATTTTCTCAAACTTGTATTGGAGATGAAAACATAGAGAGGCTGTGGAGGAGAAATACACTGAGTGATTAAAGCATCTGCAGTTTGATGATAAAATAATTATCAGTTTGATGATTAAGAATTAGAATATACAGTTTGATGATTAAGAATTAGAATATACAGTTTGATGATTAAGAATTAGAATATACAGTTTGATGATTAAGAATTAGAATATACAGTTTGATGATTAAATCATATACAGTTAGATGGTTCATCATATAAAGTTAGATGGTTCATCATATACAGTTAGATGGTTCATCATATACAGTTAGATGGTTCAACATATACAGTTAGATGGTTCATCATATACAGTTAGATGGTTCACCATATACAGTTAGATGGTTCACCATATACAGTTAGATGTTTCATCACATATTATCTCCATTTCTCATCACTTATCAGGTTGCAATATTTTTCAGGAGGTTTTATTGCTGCATCTATCAGAGGTTTTTTGTTTGAAGGCTAATAATAAAATAGCCATTGCAACATTACACTGCCAACTCTATTTGCTGCCGAAACTATAACTTTTCAGTGCAGAGCAAACACATTAGTTATAGCAATGAAAGCGTTTGTCACGAATGTCCACTGTGATCAACAGTTGGAGAAGCGTGTGTTAAAAATCCATACAGCAGATAGATTCTGATAACTATAAATTGCTACGGATATTAGAGAGATATGGGATATAATGAATTCATATGGATATATCAACTACCAATATTAAAGTGATATACTGAAATCATATGGATATATTCCCTTCCGATATTAAAGAAACTATAGCTAGAAATTACTATATAAATAGCTATAACAAAAAAAAAAAAATGTTTAAAAAGTCGCTCATATTCAGTGTGTTCAATAGAAACACTTTGTTTTCCCATTAAAGGACTAAATGATTCGTGAAAGTAATTAGTTCTTGCATTCAATAATTGCGAATGATAATAGCTATGGTGAGTGCAAACACTGCGGAGATACGTCAAATATTACCCTAACGGAATGAGAGCGGTAACTGTTGTACAATGCTAACAGATATTAATTCAACAACAGAAGAATAGAGGAAAAACAGTACCATAGAATAGATATACGAACTGGAGAATAGTTAAAAAAAAACTGAGACCAAAAATAATAATACTCATATATAACATATGAAAATGTATATTATTATTTAACCCATTAGAGTATGCAACAAAAAACTTTACGAACTTCATTAAATGTTAAATTATTAATTATTACATCATTATTAAATTAAGTATTACATCACCCAATGATAGTAGAAATATTTAATACCAAGATATCATCCAGTAGTTGACTTGCACTGTATAAATGTGATCTACAACGTTCAAAATAATCATTACGGAACCAGTTCAAAATATTGCTCTACAATACTGTACACCTCTTTTTTTAATGTAGATCTACATTAACAAGGTAGAGACTACATTAACTTGGTACAGTCTACATTAAAACGGTAGAGTTTCAAGAAATAATTTGTAGTGATGAAGGGTGAGTGAATCCAATGGCGTTGAGGTTTCGGCCACCCAGAGTGTGCATTATGCAAATCTGCAGATACTCTTGTAGCCTACAACACAAAATCTAACAAACCTCTTGGTGAAAATCCTACAAAAAAACAAATTCGAGAGTTTTTCAGTCATGTGAATTAAGGTTTGTTTGGTTTTTCTGATGCAATTCAGACTGTGGAGATTTCGAATGAAAGTATTTCAAATTAAGGCCGAATTTAGTAAAAAGATGTTAGTGGAAAAGATTGCGAGGAAATATGACAACATGGAACATATTCTAATCTTTTACAAGATAGGTACAATTGGTAGGGTAAGTTCCGAATTATCGGACAGTTCCATATTTTCGATCATGTGAGAAAATAATATATAATAATAATTTAATTTTTATTTTAATTGGTAACTGCCCGATTGTTCGGAACTTCCCCTACCTAGCACTTATCCAAGCTATTGCAGGATAGGTACTATGCTTATCTAACTATTTTGAATAAAATCCTAAAAGTTTTATCGGGTGGAAGCAGCAAAAGCTCTTATTCTATCCATTATGAACAGCAGTTATTGTAACTTGGAGTAATATTTCGGGAAAGTTTTAATTCTATAGCCGAAATTAAATTAAAGTGCGAGGCAAGAAGTGGAAGGACGGCAGTGAAAGAAAATCAAATTAAGTCTCGCCACTTGGTAGTAATAGAGAGGGAGGCAGAGCTAAACACTTTGTTAGAACTACTGCACAAACACATGATGCCTCTTGTCGCTAAAATATTTGGCCACTCTTCCTAGACTTCACCTTAAACTACGAGGAAAAGTTCGGCAGTAAAAGAGGCGCTGGTGTTAATAAGATGGCCAGAGTCTTGCAACACAAAAACACATCATTGGACAAAATAAAGACTTCTTAAGGGATAGATTTGGAATAAAAGGTTAAAGTCATTATCGCAAGAATATAGAATATTTATGAGTAGGGATTTCATTTATACTTCGAAACCAAAGGTCATATCGCTGATGTACAAATAAATTTAAATACAAAAGATCTCAAAGAAGCAGTCATGAAATAAAGTGGCTCAGTGAACAAAGTCACTTTATAAATCTAATAGTATTTGCGAAGTTTACTAGGTTATTAAGAAGTAGGGTAAGTTACGAATTATCAAGCGGTTTCACATTTTCGGTCATAAGAAAAAACGATGTAATATTTCATTTC
This sequence comes from Caprella mutica, assembly GCA_947561585.1. Classification (NCBI taxonomy): domain Eukaryota; kingdom Metazoa; phylum Arthropoda; class Malacostraca; order Amphipoda; family Caprellidae; genus Caprella; species Caprella mutica. Next base: position 88,643 of record CANNZV010000238.1, read on the forward strand.
TTTTTTTATTGGTTTCCATGAACCTTCAGGTATATGAATAGCATTAAAAATAAAATAAAAATTATTATATAGATTTTTATCTTATGACCGAAGATGCGAATCCGACTGATAACACGTAACTTACCCTAATTAAATATTCTGAACAAATTCTTTCAACTGAAATGGGGGAATGTTCTCACCTTCTGCATGGGAGTCCCCCAGAAGTCATGGAGGAAGATGTTCGTGATAGGGGTGTGGGGCCTGAGGTCTCTGTTCTCTTTGATTGCTGAGATGTCGTCGAACACGAACCCGCACCCGAGCGAATTCCAATAGACAAATATGGCAACCCCCATTACTAGGGAGACGTGGATCCACCGGTACACACTTCCACCACCTGGGGGGAAAAGAGAGAGAGAGACAAGGTTAAAGTGGGGGAGTTATGTATAAAATGTTATATAATTAAAATATACAGCAAATTACATAATGATTATGGCTATCAAAATACATTGATAGAAATGGATAAAATTTATATATAAATAACTATTCATTTTCAGATTTGTACATGGATACACTGAAACTAATAGAATTTGCAACATGACCATTTGAAATTTTTCACTGGGTAATTAGTATGTAAAACTAAGCATAAGGTAATTACCATAATGAATGAAGTAATTAATTAATAGTTCAGATTTAATCAATCGATGATCCTATTCGATAAGAGTATCTATGATAATCACTCAATTACCGAACACTACTCTGAAAGCGAATACTGTATGTACTGTATGTTCATGTGCAAATTGACCTTTAAAATTAGTGATTGATTCATCATTAGTTAGTTGACCTGTGAGTTTATTTATCATCCAAGTAAAACCATTTCACTATAGGGGTAAGAAACGAATTATGGGTCAGTTCCACATCTTCAGTCATATATAAAAAAAACTATATGATAATTATTAAATATTAATTAAAATAAAATAATTATTCATATTTTTTTCAATATTAACAATAAAAATAAAATTATATTTTATAGTTTTTTCTTATATGCTCGAAGATGTGAAACAATAATTCGTACTCTAGAGATCTTTCCATAGAATGATGGCAGGGAGAATATATGGTTGAAAGTAGCTTCACATTGACACAAAGCATGTGAAGAAGTAAAGGCACGAATTGCGTCCCTTTAAGCAACCATATAAAGTATTCTTTCCATAAAAACTTCAGGAAAACGCCACCAAAATGAGAGCATGAGTCTGACACCAAATGACCGCAATTTACTGCCATGGTGGAGAGTCTCGCGGCCACCACAGCAGCTTTATCTTAATTGAAACCTAATGTTTATTTGGCTGTACAAGTAGAATTCTCTCTGCATTGACTCCTAATGAAATTAATTAATAGTTGCAGGTAGAAGATGCATGGAAAGAATACCACAATGCAGTACAGAGAGATGGTGGGGCCATAGAAGATCATGTGGGGTTCCTATCTATTGGGCCCACCATAATTCCCTATATGGTGACCAAAGAATTGAATACAAAATTCAATAAAAAATTATTACCAATGTTAAATATGGTAAGTGTTTTTAACATGCAAATTATAAGGGAAGGTTAAACATTCGTGATAGTACCTCTCAGATGTTTCTACAGCTGTACATTAACATTATTATGTGAGAGTAAATAGTGTAGTATGGGATGTCAAAGCAGACATTGGTGTACAGATGAAGGAGAGCTGTAACGGACAGCTGAAGATGTCACCTCTCAAGAACCAACCTGATTGGACTAAAGGAATGGCGAGAAGGGGAAGAGAAGAGAGAAGGGTAAGGGGAAAGGTAAAATAACAGAAAAGAGATGAGAGGAAAAGGAGAAAGTGAGAAGAGATAAAAAGGAGAAAGATAAAAGTGAAGGGAAAAAAGGGTACTGTAACAATGATGCATATTTTCACTCTAGCAATGTACAGGTCCTTAGCAACAGAAGGCATTCCTTCACAATGTACAAGCCCTTAGTAAGAGAAAGTATTACATTACAATGTACAGGCCTTTTAACATCAGAAGGCGTTGATTTACAATGTACACTGCACAGGCCCTTAGCAACAGAAGGCATTGAGTTACAATGTTCAGGCCCTTAGCAACAGAAGGCATAGCTTTACAATGTACAGGCCCTTAGCAACAGAAGGCATAGCTTTACAATGTACAGGCCCTTAGCAACAGAAGTCATTGCGTTACAATGTATAGGCCTTTAATATCAGAAGGCGTTGATTTACAATGTACATTGTACAGGCCCGTAGCAACAGAAGGCATTGCTTTATAATGTACAGGCCCTTAGCAACAGAAGGCATTGCCTTACAATGTACAGGTCCTTAGCAACAAAAGGCGTTAGTTATAATGTACAGGCCCTTAGCAACAGAAGTCATTGCGTTACAATGTATAGGCCTTTAATATCAGAAGGCGTTGATTTACAATGTACAATGTACAGGCCCTTAGCAACAGAAGGCATTGCCTTACAATGTACAGGTCCTTAGCAACAAAAGGCGTTAGTTATAATGTACAGGCCCTTAGCAACAGAAGGCATTGCATAACAATGTACAGGTCCTTAGCAACAAAAGGCGTTAGTTATAATGTACAGGCCCTTAGCAACAGAAGGCATTGCATAACAATGTACAGGTCCTTAGCAACAAAAGGCGTTAGTTATAATGTACAGGCCCTTAGCAACAGAAGGCATTGCGTTACAATGTACAGGCCTTTAACATCAGAGGGCGTTGCTTTACAATGTACAGGCCTTTAACATCAGAGGGCGTTGCTTTACAATGTACACTATACAGGCCCTTTACATCAGAAGGCATGGCTTTGCAATGTTCAGGCCCTCACCATCAGACGGCGTTGCTACATAGGTTAGAGCTGCTCTAAGAGATGGCAACTGTCGCGTTGGTCTCATTTCCAATGCAAATATTCACGACTCTTGTTACTTTTTTCAATTCGAAACTGCAATTGAATCAGTAATTACATACAGGGTGAACTCTAATATCAGCTGGAATGAGTTGCTTTAAAGGGAGCACAACTTGAAAACATCCTCACAATTAGTAGGTCAATGGTAATGTATAGTAGTTATTACAAGGCTAAGCTTTTATAATTAAATAATAATTATCATTCTTTTTCTTACATGAAGAAAATGTGGAGCAATTCGTTAACTCGGAACTTAACTTTTAGTGCAAATTGGAAATTAAATATTGATATGAATTATATGTTGAGAAGGTGAGATATTATCCATGGGTTCAGATTTCAGTAGCAATTTAATCTTTACGAAAGTTTTCTTCAGAACTTTAAAAGCGAATATAGGCTAAAATGTGCAGTATAAATTCTGCTTGCATCTTCCCTACTAATACATCATTAAATAATTCATAGAAATTAAAAAAAACCAATGGAAGAAGAATACTTGAATAATTGGTACGATGTTCAAAAACCGAATAGAAAAAGATACAATTTTTATATAGCTATTATACCGTGAAAAAGTAATATTAACTTTTCAGGATAATATTCCAATTTCGTTTAAATCAATCAGTTGAATAAAATAATAAAAAGGAATCAATTTAAAATAAATTACCGTTTCACTACACAAACAATATGAAAGAATTCTCAATTCATTGTATTGTGTAAATCTTTTTGAAGGTCTAAACAGGAGGCGTTTGATTTCAATATCTTCATTTACATCATTGTTGACGCCGTGGCCGCCGCCAGATGGAGGGGCAAAGAATATAGGAGAAAAAAATAAGCAGGCAAATGCAATAAAGTGAGTTTGTGTGCAGATGACACAAGCTGTCCATATTCCTTCTTTGTGAGCTTGAACTTGAGGCAGCAGAAAGGCAATGATGTACAGCTGACCCTTATCAACAGACACCGTAAGTCTCAAATTCAATCAGAGAGAGCAATTCTATCGAGAGACTGACTCAGTATGTATAGATTGTCCCTTTACGTACACCAGTTCAAATTTGTCTACGGACATGAGTTATTGCTAGCCAGGGCAACAAATTGTGTAGGACGTCCGTGGATTTATGAACAAAGTGCTATAAAAATATCTTTATTCTGGAAGAAAGCCAAATATTAAAGGTGAGCGGCGGCAAAATTTGAACAGTTCGCATTCATCGGAGTAGAAGAAGACGCACCACCTACTTCGCTGATTAATACGCAAGAGAGACAATGGTGATATCAAGACAATGCGAAAAAAAAAAACGATATTGCGTATTCAATGAATTTACAGGGGAGGATATTAACTAAAAAGCCCTAGTATTGGAGAGAGAGAGAGTAATATTCTCTGAGTACACACGCATGGAATCACATGGTTGAAATTCCAAAGAGATGAACAGAGTAACGAACCAATAGGAATTCACAGAATCAAGATGCTACCATTCCTTCTCAGGCCATTCCTATGATTGAATGCACGGGATTTTACGGAGGAATAAGAAAATGACCCACACTGGAGAATAATGCTATCCTCCTGGCTGAATTATAACGCCATGAAGCTGAATTATGTCCTCCAAAAGAGCCTCCACTTTTTCATAGGAGGGAAGATTAGAATTCTGTATGAACCACACAGAGTTTATTGAAATGTACTATCTACTTGAGATTCAAGTTAAACACTCCAACCGAAACTTCTTTACTTTCTAGTCGAGAGCGAAATTTATTCTGGTCTTTTCAGGTCTGTCTAGTACAGTCGAATGCGGTTCTAGTCGTACTTTATACTGGTAGGAATAGGATAGGGGCATTCTGAAGGAGAATTCTATTCGAAGGACTGCAGGACTCTCGGTTGTTTATCCTTATGAAGTGATCAACAGTTTCAGAAGTTAAAACAGAACGACTACCCTATTCTTTGAAACGAGATACAACTCCTATGAATAACTAAATAAATAATCATTATCATAGATAAATACATGGCTATACATTTGCATGAGACATCAGGATATGAAGAGATAATTAAATAAACGAACCAGAGGGGGAGTGATGTCAGACAATGTCTCCCCATTCCCCATCACTTTTACCCATATGATAAATGCCCTAATTCGAATGGGGAAGAGGAACGAAATCCCCCCCCCTCTCCCTGCACATCTTTTTTGACATTGTTTAATTAACCTTTTTGTAAAAAATGTTCGATTTTGAAAAAAAAATCATAAAAACTTAACCAGTACTGTATTATGCCACTGTAAAAGTTAATGTAATTGTTTTTTAAATAGGAATATGGTATCTTTCATCAAAATTAAATGGAAAGGTGATACAAAATGTTGAACTGCAACAAAAAAAAAATAACCTGCTTCTTCTAAAAAAAAGAAATTACTTCATATTGTTTAAAATTAGTGAATATGGTAATAGCTAAAGATACTCACCATTCGAAATAAAAGTTTCTCTAGAAATGCTTTATATTTATAAAGTTTAGGTTATGTAACAGTTAACAGAAAAGAAATCAATTGAGTATTCGTTTTGTAATTAATTATATAAGAAACATTCACATTCAACCTTCACTGTCCGTCTTTCTAAGTTTATATTAGATTAAATAGAAGAAAAAGGAAGGGGTACGAATTTCATCAGAATTATCGTGTATTTAATGCTATGCAGGTACAGTTTTAGGTACATAATGTTTTTTTAAGGTAATGGTATTTAGGTAGCAGTATAGGTAGCCATTTATGATATGTCTATCAGCTTTGTTATAGTTTTGAATTTGTCGGATGTACCACTTTCTTTTATTTGAAATTCTGAGGTGAGGGAAGAAAAAAAAATCACAAGAATAACATATAAAAATAAATATATAAAACCAAATTTGAAATGGTTTGCAGTTTTGTAACCATTAACCTTAGTTCTAATGGATAGAGAAATAGAAAAATTAGAATGGAGGGGACCTTTAAGTATGACCGATTAATGTACCTCAAAAGTGAAATGTTTTTCATCCCTTGATATTATGGATGTTATTTTTTTTTCAGGGGGGGGGGGGAGAGGGGGGGGGGGACTCATGCCTCCAGGGAGCATAAGGGTAATGCAGTATTCTATATTTTAGTTCAAGTTGCATATTACATAATATATAATGGGGTCTTATCATATATTATACACAAAGAACACTTTAGTGCTAATGTGAAATTTATAGAAATAACCTTTTGACAATATCCCGTGAAGGGATAACCCGGTGTGAGTAAGGTGAGTCTGAATGGTGAGAGTAAGGTGAGTCTAGATGGTGAGAGTAAGGTGAGTCTAGATGGTGAGAGTAAGGTGAGTCTAGATGGTGAGAGTAAGGTGAGTCTAGATGGTGAGAGTAAGGTGAGTAAGTGTAGGCAAGGTGAGTCGGTGTTGTTATTCACTAATGAGTCGCACTCTGTTACGAGACTTACTGTCAGGAGTAGCTTAGAGAGTAGTGACTCAGCAAAAAAAGAAACAACGTGATTTGACATTTAGAGTTAGTAGGCTATCTGCAGATATGCACTTAAAATATAGGACTATTTAGTTTTGAATTAGGGTGAGTTATGGATTATCGGTCGGTTCCACATCTTCGGTCATATATAAAAACGATATTATGATAATTATTCAATTTATATTTTAGTTGGTATCATTGCTACCTGCAGGTACCAATAAAAATAAAATTAAATAACAATCACTATTATCGTTTTTTCTTATATGACCGAAAATGTGGAACCGACCGATAATTCGTGACTTCCCCCAATGGTTTCAATTTTAAAAGTCACCTCCATTTAAATTTTTTTATTTATTTAAAGAACTACGGTTACTGATTACTAAATTACAGACCATTTCAAACTTGGTTCTATGCAATCATTATAATACGTAATTTGAGTTATTTGGGTGTGTCTTGCACAGTACGAAAAAAAAGACAAACATACTTATGAACCATTAAAAACAAAAATTAATCTATCTAAATTAAAATTTTAAGAAACAAAGAATTCAAAATTTTCTCTATTTTATCAGATAGCATTTTACAACAACTAATATAAATAAAAACTATTAAAGATAATACTCAATATGCAAATGAATTGTTTACCAACAATCATAGACAAAAAATATATCTATTTGAAACTTTGAAATTGCTAGAAGAGCCTCAGTTCGTAAGGTAAGTTCTGAAATGTCGAACGGTTCCTATTGCCGATCATAACTAGTTAAATTATTTGATTTTTATATGATCGGTAATGTGTAACTGTCCGATAACTAAGAGCTTACTCTATCTTCTAATTAACGTATATCCTTTAGAGTAGGTAAGAAATACTCGTATGCAAATGTACAGCATGCAGATCAATGGGCAGCAGAAAAAGTAAAGCAAACCGGTAACTACAAAGCAGCGATGCACTTTATAGAAAAAACTCAATGCACCTCTTAATTTATGCATTGCCGATGAAGCATTAGACTGAAGCAACGTGCAGTTTACATGACAGTTCCCATTGCCAGGCGATAGTGTCACATGGTCTCTACGGCTAGGAGGCAAAAGCTAAAGGCAAACTGAAAGCAGGCAAAAGCTAAAGGCAAACTGAAAGCAGGCAAAAGCTAAAGGCAAACTGAAATCAGGCAAAATGTCAACAGGACAAGAGAATTTAAGGAGGCAAGAAGTTTGTCATCTCAAAAGAGGCCAAAAGTTTATCTAAATTGAGGAAGCCAAAAGTGTGCAATCTACAAGGAGGCCAACAGTGTGCAATTTACAAGGAGGCAACAATTTCAAGCAAATTGAAAGGAGGCCAAAAAGTGTACAATCTAAAAGGAGGCCAAAGTATGCAATCTACAAGGAGGCAACAATTTCAAGCAAATTGAAAGGAGGCCAAAAAGTGTGCAATCTAAAAGGAGGCCAAAGTATGCAATCTACAAGGAGGCCAAAAGTATGCAATCTAAAATAAAGCCGAAAATCTGCCTGCAGTGGCCTAAAGGAGGCAATAAATTCAGCGACTGAAATTAACTCTAAATATCTCAATTCAAATTTAGTTATTTCGATTAGACACCAAATAAATAAATGAGAACTTAGTGCATAATAATCTATTGAAAACTATTAGTACAGGCAAATACCTGTCAACAGACAAACACATGACAACAGGCAAACACCTATCAACAGACAAACACATGACAACAGGCAAACACCTGCCAACAGTAACAGTAGAGTAAAAATAACGGTAACTTTTATATGTGCTTTTACAAGAATTGGATTACGAATTAACAGATAATATTTTTCAAAATGAATTAAAGTTGAATGGAGGCATTGAATTAAATTAGAACTATTTATTAGAGGGCTCGACGGACTAGATTCAAAGAGTCCATTAAAAAGGGGAGAGTATTTTCTTTGCGGTAAGGGAAGGTGGGCAGTAAGAGGGAAGAAGAGAGATATTTCCCATGAAAAAGTGGAGAGAGGGTTTCTCGAGAACGATTTGGAATGCAGACGTTAGAAGATTCTGCCGTAAAATCTAAACATCAATTAAGTGAGCTACAGTCCCAGATGCAATTGGTAGAGGGGAAAAAAAGAGAACTGAAGAGGATGAGGGGAAAAAAGAGAACTGAAGAGGATGAGGGAAAAAAAGAGAACTGAAGAGGATGAGGGGAAAAAAGAGAACTGAAGAGGATGAGGGGAAAAAAGAGAACTGAAGAGGATGAGGGGAAAAAAGAGAACTGAAGAGGATGAGGGAAAAAAAAGAGAACTGAAGAGGATGAGGGGAAAAAAGAGAACTGAAGAGGATGAGGGGAAAAAAGAGAACTGAAGAGGATGAGGGAAAAAAGAGAACTGAAGAGGATGAGGGGAAAAAAGAGAACTGAAGAGGATGAGGGAAAAAAAAGAAGAGGATGAGGGGAAAAAAGAGAAGAGAATGAGGGGAAAAAAGTCAAATGAAGAGGATGAGGAGAAAAAGGAAAGAGGGAAAGGAGAAAAGAAGGAATAGAGGAAAGAGTAAGAAATGAATAGGAAGAAAAGGAAAAGAAGAGGGAAAGACAGAAAATAAAAAGGGGGAAAAGATATAAAATATATAGGGAGATAAAAAGAAAAGGAGATAAATAGAAAAGGAGAATGATGAAGGCGAAGGAAAATAATTGGGAGGAATAACATTCTACGCAGAATTTGGGCACTGAATTAATAAACAAATTGACTTTCAAATATAAAAAAGATCAGAATTTTATCATAGAACAATAATGTAATTATATCTATTTAAACACCGAGTACATAAATAAAACCTGTATGAGATATCAAGTGACATTAACATGAAAAGCTTAATTAGTAAATACACACACGGTAAATATCGCATAAAATATACTGGATAGACATTAGTCTAATTCACCACATAAAGATATCACCAATGTTTAGAACTATTTATTCATTTATCAATTGACATATTTATGCTGAAAGTATGGAGTGACGCGTACTGTATATTGCATATACTAGTGCAATATAAATTAACAGAAGATAACACGCGAACACTAAATTAAAAGTGAAAAATGAAGATTTAATGCAATTAGTTTTGATTCAAGACAAGCTGTTACAAGTGAGTTAAGAGTGGTGATAAAGAGTGGTAAGAGTGATAAGGAATAAGAGTGGGCGTGATATATTGACGCACTTGGGTTATGCTACCTACCACTTGGAATTGTGGTATCAGTACTTGCTACTTGTTCAGTAATTGGAATGGTATTCAGTATACTTGGAATGGTATTCAGTATACTTGGAATGGTATTCAGTATACTTGTAATGGTATTCAATATACTTGTAATGGTCTTAAGTATACTTGTAATGGTATTCAGTATACTTGTAATGGTATTCAGTATACTTGTAATGGTATTCAGTATACTTGTAATGGTCTTAAGTATACTTGTAATGGTCTTAAGTATACTTGTAATGGTATTCAGTATACTTGTAATGGTCTTAAGTATACTTGTAATGGTATTCAATATACTTGTAATGGTATTCAATATACTTGTAATGGTATTCAATATACTTGTAATGGTATTCAATATACTTGTAATGGTCTTAAGTATACTTGTAATGGTCTTTAGTATACTTGTAATGGTCTTAAGTATACTTGTAATGGTATTCAATATACTTGTAATGGTCTTAAGTATACTTGTAATGGTATTCAATATACTTGTAATGGTCTTAAGTATACTTGCAATGGTCTTTAGTATACTTGGTATGGTCCTTAGTATACTTGGTATGGTCCTTAGTACTTGGAATGATCTTCAGTGGCTGGAATGGTTTTTCCACAGTTTCATTACTTGGAATAGTGTTATCACGTTATAGTATTTATTACTTACAAACTACAATTCTGTAATAATTTCTCATGTTACTAGTTAAAAGTATTACTAGTGAAGATCGTAATGGTAATCAAAACTTGTGATGATGGTATTTAAAACTTGCAATGACTGCTAGTATCATCACAATCTATATTACTGCCAATAACGTTAAAGTTGCCATTATACATTAATTATTTTAAGTACTTTGTGACATGATGAACCATGAAAAGCTTCTTTGTACCTTACAAAGCTATAGCTTACAAAGCTGTAGCTTACAAAGCTGTAGCTTACAAAGCTACCTTTTCAAAAGTCTACTGAACAAATGACGAGATCGATGAGTTAAGTCGTATTCTTTTTATCAGTAACATGCAAGATTATAAAATAATGATTATAGGTACTTTTGTACCTGAATATAATAATCTTTATTAAGTGATACATTAAAGAGATTCTATACCTTAAAAAGTGTATATTGAATGCAAGCTAATAGTAAATTAATGAAGTCTGTATGAAGTTACTCTTGAAACTTTTCAGGCATAAGTAATTAGATTCAATTAAATAAACCAATAAAATGTATTAATATTATTTTAAATACAGAATATCATAGATAAATGAGTATAAATTTCTATGTATTTCATGGGATAATTTATCTATTTACCGAAGGAGAGTAACATTTCAATGTATTTTATTGTATAAAGAAAACTAATATTTTAAATGAATTTATAGTATAAATAGATACACAAGTTAATGAATAGTTTCTGACTTTCTGTATCACCCACAAAATTTCAGGCAATTATTCTGAATACTTTTGAGTAATGCGAATAACAAGATGATAAATGAATCCCATAAAAACATTACCTTCCGCAATTCTGCGAAGGTAATAAATAATTCAGATGAGAATCCATGTGCAGAAAATAAATAATTGGACACTGACAGAAATGGAATAAAAGATGGAACTATATTTTGTAAAGCTAAATTCATATTCTCAGTTATGAAAAAGATATGACATGTAAATATGAAAGAGATAAAATAATGGTGTATGATATGAATAGGGAAAAAATTATCGCAATGATAGCGAAATGTATAATTGCATATGACTATGACATGATTATGAAAGTAATAACTATGACTATGACATGAATATGAAAGTAATAACTATGACTATGACATGATTATGAAAGTAATAACTATGACTATGACATGAATATGAAAGTAATAACTATGACTATGACATGATTATGAAAGTAATAACTATGACTATGACATGATTATGAAAGTAATAACTATGACTATGACATGAATATGAAAGTAATAACTATGACTATGACATGATTATGAAAGTAATAACTATGACTATGACATGATTATGAAAGTAATAACTATGACTATGACATGATTATGAAAGTAATAACTATGACTATGACATGATTATGAAAGTAATAACTATGACTATGACATGAATATGAAAGTAATAACTATGACTATGACATGATTATGAAAGTAATAACTATGACTATGACATGATTATGAAAGTAATAACTATGACTATGACATGATTATGAAAGTAATAACTATGACTATGACATGAATATGAAAGTAATAACTATGACTATGACATGATTATGAAAGTAATAACTATGACTATGACATGATTATGAAAGTAATAACTATGACTATGACATGATTATGAAAGTAATAACTATGACTATGACATGATTATGAAAGTAATAACTATGACTATGACATGATTATGAAAGTAATAACTATGACTATGAACATGAAAGTAATAGAGACGACTATGACATGAACATGAACATGAAAGTAATAGAGACGACTATGACATGAACATGAATATGAAGGTAATAGAGACGACTATGACATGAACATGAAGGTAATAGAGACGACTATGACATGATATATGAAGGTAATAGAGACGACTATGACATGAATATGAAAGTATTAAATATGAAATGAATATGACAATAGACAAATAATTTCAAACTCATTAATTTCTTTGAATAATGGTAATAAAATATGACACTATATTAATTTAATATAAAGAGCAAAAACAAAAAATAAGTCTGTGCTGGTACTATAGAAGGAAGAAATGTACTTTTATCTTCGATAGTACATACTATCAGCTGTTCAATGAAGAGATTTACTGACAATAGTACATCACAATTCCATGCAATGATTTAGATCGGTGATCATATATATGAAAAGTTAGAGCCAAAATATTATTTAGTGAACCAATTATAACTTGTGAGTAATAATCATCAGCACGAATGAAAAATAAAGTGAATAACTTAGAGAAAGTTACACAGTAGCTAAAGTTAGTGCTAATGATTGGTAGTTAGGAAATGGAGTTAATGGTTGTACAAGAGTGGATTAGAATATATTATGGTGGATTATTATTATTGATACACTGGATAGTACTATTGATAGATTCACTACTATTAATGATAGATTCACTACTATTAATGTTAGATTCACTACTATTAATGTTAGATTCACTACTATTAATGTTAGATTCAATACTATTAATGATAGATTCACTACTATTAATGTTAGATTCACTACTATTAATGTTAGATTCACTACTATTAATGTTAGATTCACTACTATTAATGTTAGATTCAATACTATTAATGTTAGATTCACTACTATTAATGTTAGATTCACTACTATTAATGTTAGATTCAATACTATTAATGATAGATTCACTACTATTAATGTTAGATTCACTACTATTAATGTTAGATTCACTACTATTAATGTTAGATTCACTACTATTAATGATAGATTCACTACTATTAATGTTTGATTCACTACTATTAATGTTTGATTCACTACTATTAATGTTAGATTCAATACTATTAATGATAGATTCACTACTATTAATGTTAGATTCAATACTATTAATGATAGATTCACTACTATTAATGATAGATTCACTACTATTAATGTTAGATTCACTACTATTAATGTTAGATTCAATACTATTAATGATAGATTCAATACTATTAATGATAGATTCACTACTATTAATGATAGATTCACTACTATTAATGATAGATTCACTACTATTAATGATAGATTCACTACTATTAATGATAGATTGAATATCATTATTGTCGATCCAGTACTATTATTGTCGATCCAGTACTATTATTGTCGATCCAGTACTATTATTGTCGATCCAGTACTACTATTGTAGATTCACTACTATTATTGATAGGTTCACTACTATTATTGATAGATTCAGTTCTATTATTGATATATTCACAATTATATATCGTTTTACTACTTTTTAAAATAGATTAAAAACTGATGAAGAAAAAATAGTCCAGAAATTAACGGTAGAGTGCAAGTTCTCAGATGACATTATAGTACTGAACCGTGTGCTCTCTTGCACTCACTCTACCACATGGTAGGCTCTCACACCATGGTTACTAGCAGTAGTGGTTGAAAGACAAGCTGCTAATCCTGTAGTTTATCAGGTGTTAGAGAAGAGTTGAGTCGAGGTGTGTGAGTTATGGCCATAGAGATTTAACACTGCACTGCCATTCAACACCAACACAATTTACATCTTAGGAATTCATTCTAAACACTCATGAAAGACACCCCGCGATAATCTACTTAAGCGTGTCTATCGCAAAGACTTTTTTAGATACATACTATGGAGATAGTTAGGTAAAGATCATCGGGGAGTGAATTTCGGAAATGTAGGTGCAGCTTCAAGTTAGGGCTATGTGAAACTATGGATTTTAGGAGGACATACTCGAGGTGAATCTAAGGTTATCAGTAGAAGATTATTACCATTGGAAATTAGCAAAAATATAGAATATGTAATTAGGTGAAAAGTAAATTTTAATAAACGTATTTATGTTTAAATGAAATAATTTCATTTAAAAGAGAAACAAAGATTAAGCTAGAAGTGGTAATATTTAGTGTAATAGTGGTCTAGATATTTCATTCTAAGACAGGTTACCCTGGTGAATCCCCATGGTTGTTACACTGGTGAATCCCATGGTTGTTACACTGGTGAATCCCCATGGTTATTACCCTGGTGAATCCCCATAGTTATCACCACATCCCTGGCTGAGAAATTAAGACACAGACTACCAGAGAACTATAAGGTAAAATGAGGCCAGTCATAAGTTAGGAGAAAATCTAAATCCCTTCTTCGCAGAATGGCAGTTTCGACAAAACTTTGGACACTGTCGAACTTGGAACATTAAGAATGGATTTACTCGTGGAACTTTTTAGAACACTCAAGAGGAATACTTAGGAATTGAACCAAGGTACTGCCTCCATTAATATGCTCATAGTGTAAAGCCTCAGTAACCAGAAAGTGGCAATATATTAGTCTAATTGGTATTCTTGATAGTTATTTTAAATTAAACATGTTTTTCTTTCAATAATTAATATAATAATAACTTATCTAATTCTGATCAGGTCATTGTCACTGTACTGTATTGTCTCCATTATATATGCTGATAGTTATTTACTACTAGCAGGTAAAATAGAGTAGACTAAGAACCTCTTTGACCGATGGTACGTTAAATCAGTCGGATAAAAGCTGATGAAGCCTCGTAAACTGCACTAAAAATATACCGAGGTAAGGTAATTAATTTGCGCGACTTTTGAATACTATGAATTATATCAGAACTCAAAAATAGTATAGTTTATATCAATAATTCAAGACTTTATTCATCCAGTTGCTACCAGTCAGTTCGGTAACTAGGGTAACTTGCGAATTATCGGGTCAGTTTCACATCTTCGGTAAAATAAAAAAAACTATATAATAATAATTATTTATTTTTGGTATCCAAGATACCTGCATGTATCATGGATTTTATTTATATGACCGAAGATGTGAAACTGACCGATATTTCGCAAGTTACCCCAGAGGCTAATCATTAGGGTTGTGACAATATGCGTTCAAAATCATAGATCTTAGGAATATCATAGACGAAACAAAATATAATGGTATCGAATACTATATACCGCTGATTTAGAGCGATTCAATACCGTTTATTTCTCTCCGTCTATAATATTTTCAGGATCTATGATTTTAAACGCATATTGTCACAACCCTACTAATCATTAAACACGAATGGCTTTCTTCACAAGGCCATATAAACGGTTTAAGGTTGAATTCTCTTAAAGCCTGTGAGCCATAATGTCAAATATCTCCTAGCCAAACACTACAGTGTCTAACAAGTGCTCCACTAACAGCGTGAGTGCCCCAATTACCGGAAAGGGTCACGTAGTTACGGTAGCTAGTGGCGGGGGGTTGGTGAAGGTATTTATTGCTAAATTGCAGGCTGGTGGCTTTGATTTACATGTGGCATTGATTGAAAAGGTATAAACCACGCACAGCGCTAGCTAGTGTACTGTGGCTAAATTGAGACGCTATAGAATAGCTACCGTGGAAAACAAATAGAGTATTGTGGTAAATAAGGCATTTAAATGGGATGAAATATCACTGTTTAAATATGAATATATATACGTATCACGGTTTAAATATCAAGGCACTTCATGGGATAAAATATCACTGATTAAATATGAATATATACATATCATAGTTTAAATGTCACGGTTTAAATAAACATATCACGGTAGAAATATGCATAACAGGTTGCACAGCCATTAATCTTCTTTATTAACATACCATATCATTCACTATGTGGGGTATGTAAGATTTTTAAAGGATGAGCGGGTGACAGTTTTCAGAAGGGGTTGTTTATGTACGACTCTCAGCTGG
The DNA here is from genome assembly GCA_947561585.1 of Caprella mutica. NCBI lineage: Eukaryota > Metazoa > Arthropoda > Malacostraca > Amphipoda > Caprellidae > Caprella > Caprella mutica. The sequence goes on from CANNZV010000238.1 coordinate 104,611, forward strand.
TTGGGAAGTTTTTAAAGGGGAGCGATAGCGGCCCCCGTAAGCATAGAGTAACGAAGCATGTTCCCCCGCTCGCCCCCCACACGCAGGCAGCACTTCATTCACCCCCGACGTATAAAGTTCACGGCACATCGCACTCCAGTTTTATATCGGCAACACTAAATAAGAACAGTTTGAAAGAGGGAAGCCGCTTGTAATAGACTAATTTACATAGCTTGGCCAGCGTGCAATGGATTGCAAAAGTCGACAGTGGATTGTTATTGGCGAATAACGATGCTATGTTTAGTGGCTTGAATAGGGCCCTGAATAAGGAAACAATTCAATGAACTGATAATATCACAACTAATATAGGGAAACTTACGAAATAGCGGTCACTTTAACATATTCGGTCATATAAAAAAACGATATAATTAATCTATTTATATTTTAATTGGTATCCATGATATCTGGACCAACCAAAATAAAAATTAAATAATTTTTTCTTATATGACCGAAAATGTGAAACTGACCGATAATTCGTAACTTACTCAACCAGACTATTAATTCTAGAGCAAGAAATAGAAAGGAATAATTAAATGTCTAAAATAGCTTTTTACTGAACGCAATATCCTGGCAGATAAAAGAGCAATGTCAATAACTTGATTCAACCGGAAATAAGTTGACTTTTCAATTAAAAAATACTGACAATATCAATATATTTCATTACAGATGAGAAGATTCAGACATCTGTTTATTTCTTATTGATTTTATAGTGAAATATATATATTTAGATTAGTTGTGTGCACACACTATATCGAATACAAACAATGCGAAGGAGTGCGCTGTTTACTCTGCATATTGATTGCTATCTTCTAGCTTTGTATTGAGCAACACACCAATGATAGCAGCAATAAGCTACTGTGGAGAAATTTATTGACTGCCACTTCGGTAGCCATGTGCCAGCACAAACAATGCTAAAAACAATACATCATAACCATGCATCTGGGGAGAGAGTTGTACTCGCGTATTGATGTTGGGGAGAGTTGTAATGTTAGGAACGGGTAGTACTTTACCAAAATGATGTTTGAAAAAAACATAGTTGTGCTACAGTGAACAACTAAAGTGCTGCCACAGTGAACAACTAAAGTGCTGCCACAGTGAACAACTAAAGTGCTGCCACAGTGAACAACTAAAGTGCTGCCACAGTGAACAACTAAAGTGCTGCCACAGTGAACAACTAAAGTGCTGCCACAGTGAACAACTAAAGTGCTGCCACAGTGAACAACTAAAGTGCTGCCACAGTGAACAACTAAAGTGCTGCCACAGTGAACAACTAAAGTGCTGCCTCAGTGAACAACTAAAGTGCTGCCACAGTGAACAACTAAAGTGCTGCCACAGTGCACAACTAAAGTGCTGCCACAGTGAACAACTAAAGTGCTGCCACAGTGAACAACTAAAGTGCTGTCACAGTGCACACACAGACTGCTGTCACAGTGCACACACAGACTGCTGTCACAGTGCACACACAGACTGCTGTCACAGTGCACACACAGACTACTGTCACAGTGCACACATAGAATACTGTCACAGTGCACACACAGACTGCTGCCACAGTGCACACACAGACTGCTGTCACAGTGCACACACAGACTGCTGTCACAGTGCACACACAGACTACTGTCACAGTGCACACACAGACTGCTGCCACAGTGCACACACAGACTGCTGCCACAGTGCACACACAGACTGCTGTCACAGTGCACACACAGACTACTGTCACAGTGCACACACAGACTGCTGCCACAGTGCACACACAGACTGCTGCCACAGTGCACACACAGACTGCTGCCACAGTGCACACACAGACTGCTGTCACAGTGCACACACAGAAAACTGCCACAGTGCACACACAGACTGCTGTCACAGTGCACACACAGACTACTGCCACAGTGCACACACAGACTGCTGTCATAGTGCACACACAGACTGCTGTCATAGTGCACACACAGACTGCTGTCACAGTGCACACACAGACTACTGTCACAGTGCACACACAGACTGCTGTCACAGTGCACACACAGACTGCTGTCACAGTGCACACACAGACTGCTGTCACAGTGCACACACAGACTGCTGCCACAGTGCACACACAGAGAGAGTTTCAATTGGTGACAATGAGAGTCACGAAGATGCTCTCGAGAGCGTTTAAAGAGTCTAGTGAGAGCAGAGCAAACACACCAATGGAGATATTCTGTTATTTCCATTTAGAGCCAGCCAACCTTTTCAAATAGACGGCAAATACCAACACTACCGATAGGAGACGCGTAGATAACTACTAGAGGAACTGAAGAACTGTAGGTCGGTTTCGCATCTTCGGACATACAAGAAAACAACTAAATAAAATAATTATTATTATCGTTTTTTATTATATGATCGAAGATGTGAAACTGAACGATAATTAGTAACTTACCCTATCACTGTAGTAGAAGTTTATCAAAATAGCAAGGGGGAGTTACGAGTTATTGGACAGTTCCACATTTTCGATCATATAAGAAAAAAAGTCATAAAATATATAGTTCTTTCTTATATGTTCAAAAACTGTCCGATAATTCTTACCGTACATACTATAATTCATAATGTGAGGTATGTTGATGCTATTTGAAATTAAAAATACCTAATTCAAAAAATGTGAGATATATTTCTCACGAGATTATATAATGCAGTTATTTTAAATAGCTGCAGTTGGTCTATTAGCTACATTGCAATGATAAATAACGAGGTGGTAATTGCAGATAGAGATTCAGTAGGAGGATCTCAGCGCAAGATATTTATGCAATAAACAGACTTATGGAGCCACTGACTAGCTAGCTCCGTACGTACGAATTAACATACACACGCATATTCAAAAGACCATAATGAAGCAACCCGTGGAAAGGGGTTGCCAGTTCTCGCCAGACTAGCTATTTCTAGTGGAAAGTAGTTGTATTACATTATCGACAGTTTAGGTGGTTTATATCTGCTAGTGGCAGGCAGGTCTTTCCACTCTGATTAAATCTGCTCTAGTCGATTATTCTGATACATTCTATTGAATTCAACAGGATGACACGATCGTTTGGGGTATTTTAATAAATTGCTAAATACCTAAATGTAAGGCAGGGAGAAATTGATATCCTCTAGCGGGACCTATGCTACTTCTTACATCAACTAAAATGTTAGACTGACTATAGTGATGAGCTACCATGCATAAATTATTAAGATTAGGCAAGGAGGTATGTAGGCATGAATATTAAGGAGCTATCGGTGTACAGTTGCCGCTACGATGTAGAATAACTTACCAACTATAGGTCGGTTTCACATCTTCGCTCATATAAGAAAAAAACTATAATAATAATTATCATTTAACTTTAAATCGTTTAATGTTTTGAAACAGTTTTCTATAATTTATCATTTTTAGCTACTGAGAAGTTGTGTGCTAATTCATCTGAAGAACAAATGACAAGTTGGAATAAAGATTATTCATGATACATGGTTCAGTGCCATGATATATTATTCAGAGTGAGGGAAGTACATGGGTACGAACGTTCATGGGAATACTACACGTTGGGATGAAATAAATCTAATTATGGAATCTATGGGAGAGAGGAACTAACTGTGCAAATGAATAGAAAATTGAAATATTGACTGGAGGATTGAAAAAAATGGACTGCTTTCAAGGAGAGAATAAGATAATTGATATATTTATTAATAACACCATTTTTCTAATTCACTAAAATTGTATACAAGTTAGTTTGAAGAAATAACAGAGCTATATTTCTATATAGAAGCTTCTGAAAAATAAAATCTTTTTAAGCATTAAAAAGAAAAATGGGGTCATATTAAATTATACAAGTTTTTCTTACGAAAAACTCTCGTGAAAAAAAAAACAGAAAGAAGTAGAGAATTATTAACATATTTATCGATATCCATTAAAATTCTATTTATTTAACTTCACATCTTAATTTCTTCACAAGTTTGTTCCCAGTGAAGTAAAAAACTTCATTAAGGTGGTCTGACCTATGCAGACTTGTTAGATTAGAAGCTAAAACATACTGTTAAACACCAGTAAATCTGTGAGAGTTACTGATGAAGAAGACTGACTTGAAAGGATTGGCGATAGAAGCTATTTCAGTGGTGAGAGGAAATTTATTTACGGAAGAGTGGAAAAAATTAATTGCTTTGAAGACCCACTCAAGACCATGTACAGCCCAGACCCTACAATAGGGTCTAGCCAACACTAGACACTACACAGTCCAGACCCTGCAATAGGGCCAGCACTAGCCAATGTACATTGTACAGTCCAGACCCTGCAATAGGGCCAGCACTAGCCAATGTACATTGTACAGTCCAGACCCCGCAATAGGGCCAGCACTAGCCAATGTACATTGTACAGTCCAGACCCTGCAATAGGGCCAGCACTAGCCAATGTACATTGTACAGTCCAGGCCCTGCAATAGGGTCTAGCCACACTATCCCCTGTACAGCACAGACCCAGCAATTGGGTCTAGCCACACTAGCCCCTGTACAGCCCAGACCCTGCAATAGGGTCTAGATACACTAGCCCCTGCACAGCCCATACCCTGCAATAGGGTCTAGCCAGCACTAGTTTCTGTACAGTGTACAGCCAAGACCCTGCAATAGGGTCTAGCCACAGTGGGCAGGTAATACCACCTACTGTCCGCTATCTGGTCCACAATGGGCTGTCTAATGTAGCGAATGGAAGGCACAATATACGCCTTATTGTGTGTCAAAATGCGACACAGAGTTTCTTCAATTAAAGAGCCAGGGGGAATGTTGGCTAGAACTATTTGGCAAATGTATTAGCAATTATTTGAATTCATATACTTCAACAACAGACATGAGAAATAGTTAACTTATATTCAGTATTATTCATGCATTTTAATGAATAGAGTAAAAAAGTTTTCAATTGAATATATTTACACAATATTTATTCAGTATTTCCTCAGTAACAAATTTTAGAAGAAATTAACTCTCAAGAAAAATTTAGACTTTTTGAACAATTCAGGAGAATAAAATATTTCTTTAATAACCAAAAGTCTAAAAAGTTAAAATGATTCATTTAATTCTAATTAAATTAGTAACAGGCATTCATTTGCAATAACATCCGTTGTCAAAGATTTCCCTCAAAGCAGCAGCGTTCAAATGGAAACTTTTCACGTGATCTAAAACTACACAAAGGTTCCATCGCTAAAAACTCTAAATCCAATTGATATGCCAATGAATATTTGATAGCAAAGGGTAGACACGAACATTTTACAAACATCTCAAACAATACGCCAGCGATAAAAACACTAATAGCAGTTTAAAAAACCTACAGCTACAATATTGCTCTGTAGATTTTAAAACAGTGCTTTTTAACTATAGAGGGAGGGAGATCTGATAGAGGTGTGGTGAATAACAGTGATTGCTACCCGGGGGAAGTGAAGGAATGGGGGGATTGAGAAGATTAAGGAGGGGGGGGGGGGGGGGCACTTAATCTTCTTATATTCTACCATAAAAATCTATCACTGGGTTATAAACTATATTTAGGATATTTTTTATTTTAAAAAACATTTTTCCATTAAAAACATATTAGTATAAACGCATTCAGTTATTCCACAGAAAAATTAAAATTAAATCATTTAATTAAAATTATTTAATATCCATTAAAATAGAAAAACATAATTTCTAATTTCCATTTAAATACTAAAGTTGAGTAAAAAGCGTAATTTCACTATAGAGAAAATACTTAGGTACCTACCATTATATTTTTCTAATAATTCTACAGGTTTTTGAAGTTTAAATTAAAGTGCATGTGAAGCGCACAGAACTAGTAATAATTTAAAAGTAAAAATGAATATATTATCAACATCAATAATTTAGTTTGATTTAAACATTGATGTAAAATCCACAGCGGATTGGAGACAGTTACGACTATTGAGAGATACAGAGTATTATAGGTACACGATGTGCACTATTATAGGTACACGATGTGCACTATTATAGGTACACGATGTGCATTACTATAGGTACACGATGTGCACTATTATAGGTACACGATGTGCACTATTATAGGTACACGATGTGCACTATTATAGATACACGATGTGCACTATTATAGGTACACGATGTGCACTACTATAGGTACACGATGTGCACTATTATAGATACAGATATTTAAATATTATTATTCTCATTTTTTTGTAACTCTTGAAAGATATTTCTTTAATTGCAATTTTCATTTTAAAAAGGTACAATGAAAGAAGAGGTGTATTCTCATTATGTATCTTCAAAAATAAATAATTTCATTATTTATTTTAAATTAATTATTTAATCTGGGATACAACTGTCTACCGGGCTTACCTTCCACGTTACCAAATTAAAGGGCAACAATTCTAGGGTTAAATATCCCCACTCTCAATCTTCTATGGCCCCACCATAACATTCTCTCTCAATCTTCTATGGCCCCACCATAACATTCTCTCTCAATCTTCTATGGCCCCACCATACCATTCTCGCTCAATCTTCTATGGCCCCACCATAAGATTCTGTGAGTAAATTAATAATAAATGTGTAAATGAATAATAAAACCCCCTCTCCAATCTTCAATGGCCCCACCATAACTTCTCTCTGGGTAAAAGAATAAATTGACTCCCTCTCTAATCTTCCATGGCCCCACCATAACTACCACCATTAGTTAGTGGGAATAGGGTAAGTTACGAATTATCGGTCAATACTACATTTTGGTCATATATGAAAAAAAAACAATATAAAAATTAATATTATTACACAGTGCTATCTAATAATAATAATTTTTATATTGTTTTTTTTATTATATATCCGAAGATGTAGTACTGACCGATAATTCATAAGTTACCCCAAGTCTTTAGTTTTCAAATCACGTGGTATTATTCAGAGTGAATAGAAACTTGCAATGAATATTTAATATCTACTAACGGCGCACAATGACCCCTCTTAACAATAGACTCTACTTTTAATTGTACAAAAGGGAAATACAATTAAACATTCAAAACAGTTTATAGCAGAGAAGAAAAATAAAATTAAAGGTAGGTATATTAAAATTTTATAGAAATATATAAGACAGAAAGCTATCAGGAATATAATAATTCGTTTAATGAATAGTAAGATTTAAAATATTAATTTTGCAGCTTCAAAAAATACTCTAACTATTGAAAATTTAATATTTTTTGTTCTGTAGCTCAACGGAATAAAATAATTGAATATGATTTTTTAATTTTTATACTGACTAATAAAACACAAGTGATTGTTTAAAAAAGAACATTGTTAGCATAAGGATATTGGCAATTACGTAGCAAAAGTAAACATAAACTATATCAAATTTATCAATCACCAAATATTTTTCTTTATTGGCAATAAAAGTTAAAATAATTGGAAGATACACTCATTTCACAGTGAAGGAATAAGAGCCTTATGTTCTTGGGTAAATTCTGAGTTATTGGACGGTTCCACATTTACGGTTATATAAGAAATATATAATAAATATCATACAAATTAAAATAAATCATATTATTATATGACCGAAGATGTGAAACCGACCGATAATACGTATATTACCATATATTAATATAATTGACTTAAAAATAATAAATCTGTCAATGCGAAATGAATCAACGATAGATGCATTTAATTAATTGCTATAGAAGTCAATTAACAGTCATCTAATCAATTAAAAAAGCAATCATATTCTTTTGAACGCAATTTAATAAATATTAACTAACATATCACATAAGTTTTATAAGAGTAGAGGTGAAGCAGGGACTGAAATAAAGGATATATTTGAGATATTTTACAGAGAGCCTCGAGACCTAATGAACAAAATAATACTATTCGGTGAATGGTTCAAATACAGGCCTAATTCGCTATAATGAAATATAAGACTACATTTAATTATTTAAAAGCTAATTAGTTCAGGGCAAATAAAAGACACCAAAGCCCTATAATAAATACAACTGCCATTAACTTTCGAACAGATTCACAGTGAGAAAGGAAAGCAATATGATTTCAGCCAAACAAAAGCTACATAGTAATTATACTTCAGAGTTATATAGAACAGAAATTTAGCCCTGGGCAAATATGAACCTTACTGAGTTATATTAAATATTGTGAGGCTTGGGAGTTGTATATATTATATTGTGAGGCTTGGGAGTTGTATATATTATATATTGTGAGGCTTGGGAGTTGTATATATTATATTGTGAGGCTTGGGAGTTGTATATATTATATTGTGAGGCTTGGGAGTTGTATATATTATATTGTGAGGCTTGGGAGTTGTATATATTATATTGTGAGGCTTGGGAGTTGTATATATTATATTGTGAGGCTTGGGAGTTGTATATATTATATTGTGAGGCTTGGGAGTTGTATATATTATATTGTGAGGCTTGGGAGTTGTATATATTATATTGTGAGGCTTGGGAGTTGTATATATTATATTGTGAGGCTTGTGAGTTGTATATATTATATTGTGAGGCTTGTGAGTTGTATATATTATATATTGTGAGGCTTGGGAGTTGTATATATTATATTGTGAGGCTTGGGAGTTGTATATATTATATTGTGAGGCTTGGGAGTTGTATATATTATATACTGTGAGGCTTTGGAGTTGTATATATTATATTGTGAGGCTTGGGAGTTGTATATATTATATTGTGAGGCTTGGGAGTTGTATATATTATATACTGTGAGGCTTGGGAGTTGTATATATTATATTGTGAGGCTTGGGAGTTGTATATATTATATTGTGAGGCTTGGAAGTTGTATATATTATATACTGTGAGGCTTGGGAGTTGTATATATTATATTGTGAGGCTTGGGAGTTGTATATATTATATACTGTGAGGCTTGGGAGTTGTATATATTATATTGTGAGGCTTGGGAGTTGTATATATTATATTGTGAGGCTTGGGAGTTGTAAATATTATATTGTGAGGCTTGGGAGTTGTATATATTATATATTGTGAGGCTTGGGAGTTGTATATATTATATATTGTGAGTTTTGGTAATTTTTATTAACTACATAAAATCAACATATCAAACAGTTTTCTCTCCCAAATAAAATAAAATAACGAAACACGCAGTGCCTTTTATCAATCGAAATAAATTATTTTTTAGTTTATGAAAGCCTGGAAAATGTTTGACATTTAACAGAAAACATGTAACAATAAACTGGGTCGCATTTGATTAGTATGAAACGCGTAGGATAAAATAGAAATAAATGGTACAGGTGAGAAATGACAGGTGATATATAATAATAGAACCACGTTATAAGTTAGTTATTCAGCATTTCTGTACCATGGTATTAGGCCTATTTAAATGTCGTGACATTTAAGGGTCAAAACATATTGAACATACATATACATTAACAGCTGAATAATAAAGTTATTACTTTTAAATTGAAATCATCTAGAATTCAAATACTACTAATAAAAATGATAACCTTCTCTATTAAATATCATTTTAAGTTTTAAAATTTTTATTAGGCTGCACCTGAAGTCAATGACGTAAGGGACCATGCAGTTCTTTTTTATCAATATATAATTGACAAATTGAGCTTTACAATTGTCTGAAAACAATTGTATTATGAAAAATTAAATTAAACTATTGCAATTGGATACCAAGGAAAAAATTATGGTGGGGTCATAGAAGATTCACACTAGAACTTGTTCTCACTTTTCAAACATTTGTATCTCCTAATTTATTATTGGTAGATACTTGAAATTTTCCCCTGTCTCGTTATATTATATCTCGTTATACTATTAATAAATAATAATAAGAAATCAATTATGTACCAATAATAATTTATGGGACATAAATGTTTGAACTGCTAAAACCAGTTTGGTAGTTCTAGTACTAAGGGTATGATCTGTTATAACTTTCACAACATTGCAATACTCCAATACACCGAGTAACAATGTGATTCTCTAGAAATAGTGAAAAGAGCATGCAAATGCAGTTGCACATGCTTTCCTTCCGTCATGCTAGAGTAGTGGTCTACAGCATGACGCGTAGAGTGACATTAGAACACCAGACCTTTATACATGCTATGCAATAATAATTAGCATGTCCTTTAAGAAACTATGAATAACACATCTTCATACTCTATTTTCAGCTTCTTAATTAAAATAGACTTTGTTGCCGGTAAACCCTGATAAGCAGATTAAAGGAATTAGTGTTCAATAAATAAAATATATAATTCTTTTCAACGAAGTATAAAAATTTCATTCTGTCAGTATTCAAGAACAGAGTTAGTTTAAGTTAGAAATTATAAGAAAAAATCGACTGAATATTAAGTTGATTAATGTTTAATTAAATAATGTAGATAGGACAGATATTATGACATTTGGGAATGTCAAATCACTATGTTGATACTACAATATGCACGAAATTACGTAACGATCGGAATAACGTAACATACCCTATTAGATATTTAAAGGTCCCCTCCACTCTGAATTAAAGTTTCTCTAGAAATGCTTTAAATTTGTAGAGCTAAGGTTATGTAACATATAACAGTTAGCAGAAAAGAAATTGTTGAAGTATTTGCTTCGTAATTAATTATATAAGAAATATTCACACTCAACCTTCACTGTCCGACATTTCTGAGATTAAGTAGAAGAAAAAGTTGGAAATAACTTTATATCGTATTATCGTAAATTTGATTGCAATTATGTATTTTGGTACACTTTTGTTATTGTTATTTTTAAAGAAAATAATGGTATTTAGAAAATGGTATATCTAGCAATTATAAAAATGTATCTATCAGCTTTATTATGGTTTTGATTTTGTCGGCAATGGGTTCTACTTTTTCTTTGCATGAAATTCGGAGAGAAGAAGAAAATTTACAAGAGTAACTTGAATTACTTATGATAAAATAAAAATATATAGAACCAGATTTGAATAATTTGCAGTTTTATAACCAGTAACCTTAGTTCAAATCAATAGAGTAATAAAATGATTATAGTAGAGGGGACCTTTAACAAATTATCCTTATTCCATATGACTGACTTCAAAAGAGTAGAATATATGGAGAGAAAAATCTTGAAAAATAGGATTACATTTTTTGAAATTTTCACCTGAAGAGATGATAAATTGCCTATGACTGCAGAGGAGCAACTTAGTGGCAACTGCTTAATTACCGACACTATCTGAACATTATAAAATATGAACTAAAATCTCTAATTATTGTTTATGAATGAATTATATGATTGATGAGAAATAACAGATATTTGGCTTTTACAAATGATAATTGTAAAGAAGAAAAAAACAAGAGATGTAATTAGGTAAACTAAACAATTCACAACCTGTGTTTAAAGTTGTCGAAACTTTTACTTGATAATTAAAGATAAAAATCTCGAAGTACGGTTCAGGATATACTGTGCTAGTGACAACACGTTAATTTATCGTGACAGAGTATATTATAGCTAATAAATTAAAATAATTTAAATATGGGATACACCGTCTGCTTCGAAACAAAAAGCCATATCATTGATGACAAAGGAAATTAAATACAAGGGACTGGTGAAAGAAGCTGTCAGAAAGGAAAGTGGCTCCATGAACTAAAATATGATAAACATGATCATTTTTTTAAAATTCAATCCATTATCCGAATTACAACAGTTTGGAGCCCCAAGTGAAAACTGGGAATAGCGATAAAAACTAGTGGAATGTAAATGATAGGAATTCATTAACAGTATTTACAGAGTATTCATTGACAGTATTTACAGAGTATTCATAAACTCTTAACAGGGTATTCATAGACTCTTTACAGGGTATTCATTGACAGTATTTACAGAGTATTCATTGACTCTTTACAGGGTATTCATAGACTCTTTACAGGGTATTCATAGACTCTTTACAGGGTATTCATAGACTCTTTACAGGGTATTCATAGACTCTTTACAGGGTATTCATAGACTCTTTACAGGGTATTCATAGACTCTTTACAGGGTATTCATAGACTCTTTACAGGTATTCATAGACTCTTTACAGGGTATTCATAGACTCTTTACAGGGTATTCATAGACTCTTTACAGGGTATTCATAGACTCTTTACAGGGTATTCATAGACTCTTTACAGGGTATTCATAGACTCTTTACAGGGTATTCATAGACTCTTTACAAGGTATTCATAGACTCTTTACAAGGTATTCATAGACTCTTTACAAGGTATTCATAGACTCTTTACAAGGTATTCATAGACTCTTTACAAGGTATTCATAGACTCTTTACAGGGTATTCACTGACTCTCTAGTTTGGGGTATTCACTGACTCTCTAGTTTGGGGTATTCACTGACTCTCTAGTTTGGGGTATTCACTGACTCTCTAGTTTGGGGTATTCACTGACTCTCTAGTTTGGGGTATTCACTGACTCTCTAGTTTGGGGTATTCACTGACTCTCTAGTTTGGGGTATTCACTGACTCTCTAGTTTGGGGTATTCACTGACTCTCTAGTTTGGGGTATTCACTGACTCTCTAGTTTGGGGTATTCACTGACTCTCTAGTTTGGGGTATTCACTGACTCTCTAGTTTGGGGTATTCACTGACTCTCTAGTTTGGGGTATTCACTGACTCTCTAGTTTGGGGTATTCACTGACTCTCTATAGCAGTTGTTTGGGGCCTGGATTGTTGTTACTTATAAGTTCGTTTCTTGCTGTTAATATCATGCAGAATATACATGAAGTACATTTGCCCTTTCCTCAAATCACAGTAACCAAATATATTTTCATTGTATCTTTTCAATACTATACAATGCTCAGGGGGTGCCTGAGAAAAGCAAGGGGTGGCCAGAAAAATACTTTAAAATAGTAAGAAGCACTGCATTTCAGGGTATTCAATATAGAGTATTCATTCAACCCAATACTCACCATCATCCTGGGGTTGGTGTGGTTGAGGAGATCCCCTCTTGATGGTATGGTTGTGGTTGTTATTGTTATTATGGTAGACTCGACCACTTGTCTGCATCTTAATAACAGGTAGTATTTATTATTTACTATTAACTTTCTTTCATCATTTTCAGTTTGGTGAGAAGGGCAACACTAAGTTACCGACCATAGCCTTTCCATTTAAGTGAGTATTCTGCTCTGTTTGTCTCTTTCAGTTTATAAACAGTGATGCAAGTTAGAATAGTTATTTTGTGGAGGATTTCATTTAATCCATTCTTTTTTCAGTGTTTAAATAACGTGATTAGCACTCAATACATCTGTAATCAATTAAATGAATAATTAAAGGAATAATGGAAATTGCAGGATATATAAAAATACATTCAGTGCTATTAATTATATCAAAAAGCTAGAATTATAATTATTCCTAATATAGTGTCACCCATAAAATGGCACTAAATGATACAATTATTTAAAAATTTATATTGAAACTAATTAAATATTATTGAAAAAAATTTAATTGTATATAAATAATAAAATATATAGATTTTTTAAATTCTACTGAAGTTATTTATTTTATTTTCCATAAGGATGAATATATATTTAATTTATGTTAGCCTTTACAAATTTTTTATTATTTTTACAAGAATATACCAAATAATTTTGTTTCTAAAAAGCGTAATTTAAATAAGGAACAGAAAAAAAAATTAAATTAGTTATTTAAATTCTACATTATTATATGCATGGTGAAAAATGTTACTATTGATGTAAGTACCAAGAACGGGCTTTCTTTAATAAAAATTAACATATGCAACAAATCGCAATTTGCTCGATTTGAATTCAAAATTTATCATTCAATAAATATCAAATGGTATCGGTGAATAATTATTTAAATTTAGCTATCAGGGATATTAGAACTAATGATAAATAAATTCCAAGCCATTGCTACTGAATTGAAGAGAAGTTTCTCAGAGTCCATAGGGTAGGTTCAGAGTTATCGGACAGTTCCACATCATCGAACATATAATATATATATCATTTGAACTTGTTATTTAAATTGGTATCCATGATACCTACCGGGTGTCATGGATACCAATTAAATAAAATTGAACCGTAAATTAATTTATGTGAACGAACATGTGTAACTGACCGATAACTGGTAGGTTAGGCTAGGCAATGCAAAAGCAGAAGAGGCCTAATAAATGCGATCATTGAAAGACTGTAGTAGCACTCAAAGATGAAGTAGTAAGCTATTATCACTCTGCCATCTAAATTAGAAAAACCATCTACCGACATACTACACACTATCATGCTGTCACAGGAAGAAAAAGTCTCCTAGCCTACACACTGTCAAAGGACAAGGAGAGTTCGAGCCTTTTTGTTAAGTGTAACCAGAGGAAAGGAATAGCGATCAGAGTAGCACAGGGACAGCACCTCACTCCACGGAGTCCTCAGAGGCGACTGAATGGCATGGACCAGACACAGTCTGCAACGAACTAAAATACTCCAGTTGTAATCAAGCGATGGACAGATATCTCCTACGACAACCAACACAACTTGATACTCCTCTCATTTTTGTGTGTTTGACAGCATTGGGTAGATGTTACATGGGGTTTAAGCATGTTCTACCAAAATGCCTGTAATTTGAGACCCACTGTCAGACTAGATATTATTATTATCATTAGCGCCGCCTCCCCACTACGCACAAGCTCCGCCCACAATTATCCCGACTTAGAATTTAATAACTAATACAACTTTAATGCATTAAATCATGCAAAGTGAATAAAAGGGAAATATAGCGACAAAGAAACTTTTCGGAACATCAAAACCGAACGTGAAGCGTCACTGACGTAATTTGTTGCTAAAAATATACAGCCCTGGATTTTATATTAGATGTCGGGGTTAAATTACCAGCTTTTTGACATTGTGGGTAACTAAAAATATTGAAATATTATACAGGGTGAGTTATGTACCACCGTACATCTACGCATTACCGTACACCATATTTACTGGTGATGGTCGTGAAAAACTGTCGATTAAACATTAAAGTGATTGAAGTAAACACCCCCGTGACACGTTATACTAAGTATGTTTCTATTATAAGTAACTAATGTGCGAAATTGGGTAACGGTCGGCATATGCCAAGTTAACCACTTTTGAAAAAAGTATTGGTTGCACAACAGGGTATCTTCAAGAACAAATGTGACCCTCAAAATTGTCTTTTGAAGCCAATTATCAGTAGGGTTAGTTACGAATTTTCGGTCGGTTCCACATCTCCGGTCATATAATAAAAGACTATATCACAATTATTATTCATTTTTATTGGTAACCATGCAGGCATCATGGATACGAATTAAAATATGAATTTAATAATAATGAATATATCGTTTTTTTTTATGAAGATGTGAAACCGACCGATAATTCGTAACTTACGCTAAAATCAATCAAAAAATGTTAACATTCACTTTTCGAGTACTGCGAGTGTCCTGTAATTGAGAGGTAGCAGCAATAGCGATCATTTGAAAAGGTAATTGTTTTGTTATGTCCTCCCACACACAAACGCTTCAATTAAATGAGAAATACACTCGTAAATTAATGGTAAGAATTTAATATGCATTGAAATAATTCTCAACAAATATTAGCAATATATTATTGATGAGTGAAATAAAGGAGAGTTTGATGGGAATTGGGTGAGAGTCTGACAGTACAAAGTACTTCAAAGTACATAGAGTATAAAGTACTTCAAAGAACATAGAGTATAAAGTACTTCAAAGAACATAGAGTATAAAGTACTTCAAAGAACATAGAGTATAAAGTACTTCAAAGAACATAGAGTATAAAGTACTTCAAAGAACATAGTGTATAAAGTACTACAAAGAACATAGTGTATAAAGTACTTCAAAGTATAGAATACAAAGTACGTAAGAGTATAAAGTACTTCAAAGTACATAGAGTATATAAAGTACTTCAAAGAACATAGAGTATAAAGTACTTCAAAGTACATAGAGTACAAAGTACTTCAAAGAACATAGAGTATAAAGTACTTCAAAGTACATAGAGTATAAAGTAGTTCAAAGTACATTCAGTACAAAGAACAAATAGTATAAAGTATTTCAAAGTACATAGAGTATAAAGTACTTCAAAGAACATTCAGTACAAAGTACTTCAAAGTACACACAGTACAAAGTAGCTACAAAGTAAGTACATTGATCATCAGCCAGGGGATTAAATGGTCTCAATTACATCAATTTGAGAGTAATAAACCGAAGCTTCAAACAAAGGATTATTGGAACAACTCTGCACGGCATTACGCACTGCATATTGCTGCTACTCCTCTCAAATAACCTAATGACTACCAATTACACTATTTTAAACACCAATCGCATAATTAAAAAGAAAATGGCCAAAATTCTGAGTATTCGAACGGGTCTACGTTTTCGATAGTTTAAGAGAATTATATATTTTTTATTTAACTTTTATTTTAATTGGTATCCATGATACCTGCAGGTGTTGGTATACATAGTACCTGCAAGCATCGGTATCCATGATACATGCAGGCATCGGTATCCATGATACATGCAGGCATCGGTGTCCATGATACATGCAGGCATCGGTATCCATGATACAGGCAGGCATCGGTATCCATGATACATGCAGGTATCATAGATACCAATTATAAATTGATTAACAAATTACATATCAAAAATAAGTTTAAAAAATTACATATTTTTCTTACATGATCGAAAATGTTGAACTGTCCGATTATTCGTAACTAATCCCAGTGCTAAAAAGTTCTAGCGTTGCTATAGTCACGTGTGGCGTTGATAGCACAGGTGAGTCAGTCCGTCTCGTTACACCTGGGTAATGACTCATAAAAAGATATAGAGTTAATTAATTAGAAGGTGCAGTGAGAGCTGCAAAGTAGTTATGTAAAGCTTACTGGGAATTAAAGAGAGTGCTAAAAGAGTAAATTTAGAAATATAAACCTAGTATTAAATATATATTTCTATATGAGACTAAATAAAATGTTAACCCTTTATTGTGATCATATTTAGGGGTCTAGGCTGATTTTCCGAAAACGAATTGGCCGAAACAAAATTTGCCGATAACTAATTCGCTGAAACGGATTCTCCGAATACGTTTTGGCCAAATCCCATATTGGCCGAAAACGGATTTGCCGAAGGACAGATTTTCTGAAAGACGAATTTGTCGAATATGAAATTTAATGTATTTAAAAATAACAATTCTGTTGGACTTGGTAG
Organism: Caprella mutica; assembly: GCA_947561585.1. Lineage (NCBI taxonomy): Eukaryota > Metazoa > Arthropoda > Malacostraca > Amphipoda > Caprellidae > Caprella > Caprella mutica. Next base: position 121,802 of record CANNZV010000238.1, read on the forward strand.
TTCTCATCATTATATCTTATGCATAAAAAAAACACATTTCTTATATGAGTTTGACATTATAACTATTGCTATCATTTTGCTAAACTCATATATCTAACTGTATATATTAAATATTAATATGTATATGGAACTACTAATAAAGGGTTGATAGAAATCAATGTTTTTACCTGAAACAAATTTATTCATGCAAGTGACACTATCGTTGAAGCTAGAGGTATATTTCGAAGATATAAACATAACTAATAGTTTATTCATTACTAACAATTTTATATTTAAAACGCAATAATTGGATTTTTTTGCGCTTAAAATTTTGTGGATTTTGTGGCTGACATCAATAATGTTAGCCACAAAACACTTTCTGTATGGTATACTAATAACAACTGAATAAAAAATTAGCAGTAAACATGGAATATTCACAAAAATGAATAAACACGCTAGAAACACACAATCTAAAAACAACCAAACGCTCCAATGAAAGAAATGTAACATGCCCCCATAGCTGACTGACTGAATAAAGCTTGAACGTCTTCAACACGTTGACCGCGATGTGTACCATATATGTACACGGAGAACTTTCCCAACTGGCGATGTGCTCATATATGGTACACGCATCAAAATTTAAATTTCTTTAATTAGATGTATATCAGTTTATATTAGAAATTTTAAGGAATGGTATACTGTGACAAGAAGGTAAATAACTAAAATGAATATAGATCATGAAAAATACGTTTATTTATAACTATAATCGGAATCAATGTAATACAAGTTAAAACCTATCGCCAGTAAAGCAAACATGCTGGATCAGCAATCGCGGTCAACTTGTTGAAAAAAGAAAAGACAAAGAATCATTTAGTGGTACAAAGATTAACACAATGATTTATGAAGAGATAGAATAATTAAAACATCATTTAGTGTAACTAAGGGTTATGATTTCATTGATTCGTTTCTTTTCTGTAACTTTTGTGTAATTTTACATTCTGTTTTAAATAAGTCTTTCGGTGAATTTGGCTTTCGGCGAATTCATTTTCGACCAATTTGGGTTAGGGCAAATTCGTATTTGGAGAATCCGATTCGGCGAATTAGGATTCGGCGAATTAGTTTTCGACCAATATGGGTTAGGGCAAATTCGTATTTGGAGAATCCGGTTCGGCGAATTAGTTTTCGACCAATTTGGGTTAGGGCAAATTCGTTTCCAGCCAATCCGCCGGATACCCATATTTAGTCACTTGAACTAAGTATGGTAATCATTTTTATAGCAGCGTATTTAAAAGAATTTTTTCAAACTAATATGAGATACATATTGTCTCAATTATACACACAATTTAATAGTGTAAAAATATATGTATATATATTATTTAATTTAAAAAACTATATTTTTCCAATTAAAAAAGAATTGGATTTTCTATTTCAATTCACATAATAAATAAGGAAAATTAATTTCAAACACCAACTATTTTACCCTCAAAAACCAAATGTTTTACCCTCAAACACCAAAAGTTTTACCATCAAACACCAAATGTTTTACCCTCAAACAGCAAATGTTTTACCCTCAAACACCAAATGTTTTACCCTCAAACACCAAATGTTTTACCATCAAACACCAAATGTTTTACCCTCAAACACCAAAAGTTTTACCATCAAACACCAAATGTTTTACCATCAAACTCCAAAAGTTTTACCCTCAAACACAAAATGTTTTACCCTCAAACACAAAATGTTTTACCCTCAAACACAAAATGTTTTACCATCAAACACAAAATGTTTTACCCTCAAACACAAAATGTTTTACTCTCAAACACAAAATGTTTTACCCTCAAACACCAAATGTTTTACCCTCAAACACCAAATGTTTTACCCTCAAACACCAAATGTTTTACCCCAAACACCAAACATTTCACCAGGAAATTACCCTCAGAGTGCAAGTTTTAGCGCCAAATGTACCGTTAGTTCAGTAACAGTTTACCTGTTGTAGGACGGTACAGTGAGAGTTTTGTTGTGGTGTCTCAAAGTTCCGGACAGACTCTTTGCTGATGAAATTCATTGCGAAGATTGGGTAACGTACCTCTGAGACAACTTGGTGTGTGAAATGTACACTCTTGACATTGAAAGCTACGGTACATGGTATATACTCTACCACATATCATGTCAGTGAATGATATGGATAACATAAAACTGTCTGATATGATTAAAATGTATTTAAGGCTCGAAAAAATGATCAATGGTTAAATAGAGTCCATTGAAGGGTTAAAACAACCATCAATAGATCTGAATAAAGTGCGGATTGAAAGGTTGATACAACCATTAAAAAAGATGAAAAATAAATATATAAGTAAATGTCACCTAAAATATAACCTTCCGCTGTTTGCGAAGGTAATAGGTGAGCAGTGTAAAATTATAGTACATCATCTTGCCTATATTTGGTTATAAAAAACGAACGATCTAAATCTAGATATGAACGATTGAAATCAAGTGCAAGAACTATGTAACCATGTGAACGATTTGAACAGGTCATATCGAACACTTTATGCTTTAGATATATTCGTCAATATTATAATTACCAGCAGCTTTTAGAAATGAGTGTTTAGAAAAGTATTTACCATCAATATATATGCAAAGTTAGAGAAATCTGAACAAAGGCTTATCGTAGGTGTCGGTGAAGCGATCAATCGGAGCGCATACTTACGATAGCGCTATTGATTTCACATAAAAGTAATAAAGTGGCGAGAGTTCACTAGGTGTTATTGTTATGGAGATTGCCTTAATAATAAAGGTGTACCGTGTACCTAGGTAGTGTAGCGTGGTGTACCTAGGTACATACAGTGTAGCATGGTGTACCTAGGTACATACAGTGTAGCGTGGTGTACCTAGGTACATACAGTGTAGCGTGATGTGCCTAGGTACTACAGTGTAGCGTGGTGTACCTAGGTACTGCAGTGTAGCGTGGTGTACCTAGGTACTGCAGTGTAGCGTGGTGTACCTAGGTACTGCAGTGTAGCGTGGTGTACCTAGGTACTGCAGTGTAGCGTGGTGTACCTAGGTACTACAGTGTAGCGTGGTGTACCTAGGTACTACAGTGTAGCGTGGTGTACTGTGAATGTACCAATAGTATATCAATTGAACATAGATGGTATGGTGTACCTACACAGGTACTGACAGTGTACAATTTTTTTTTTACATTTAAGATTAAATAATATAAGTTAACTTCTACCACATTCACAGAGTTCCGCACCACATTCACTATATTGTACCACATTCACTATATTGTACCACATTCACTATACTGTACCACATTCACTATACTGTACCACATTCACTATACTGTACCACATTCACTATACTGTACCACATTCACTATACTGTACCACATTCACTATACTGTACCACATTCACTATACTGTACCACATTCACTATACTGTACCACATTCACTATACTGTACCACATTCACTATACTGTACCACATTCACTATATTGTACCACATTCACTATACTGTACCACATTCACTATATTGTACCACATTCACTATACTGTACCACATTCACTATATTGCACCACATTCACTATATTGCACCACATTCACTATACTGTACCACATTCACTATACTGTACCACATTCACTATATTGTACCACATTCACTATATTGTACCACATTCACTATATTGTACCACATTCACTATACTGTACCACATTCACTATACTGTACCACATTCACTATACTGTACCACATTCACTATACTGTACCACATTCACTATACTGTACCACATTCACTATATTGCACCACATTCACTATATTGTACCACATTCACTATACTGTACCACATTCACTATACTGTACCACATTCACTATACTGTACCACATTCACTATACTGTACCACATTCACTATATTGTACCACATTCACTATACTGTACCACATTCACTATATTGTACCACATTCACTATATTGCACCACATTCACTATACTGTACCACATTAACTATACTGTACCACATTCACTATACTGTACCACATTCACTATATTGTACCACATTCACTATACTGTACCACATTCACTATACTGTACCACATTCACTATACTGTACCACATTCACTATACTGTACCACATTCACTATATTGCACCACATTCACTATATTGCACCACATTCACTATACTGTACCACATTCACTATACTGTACCACATTCACTATACTGTACCACATTCACTATACTGTACCACATTCACTATACTGTACCACATTCACTATACTGTACCACATTCACTATATTGCACCACATTCACTATATTGCACCACATTCACTATACTGTACCACATTCACTATACTGTACCACATTCACTATACTGTACCACATTCACTATACTGTGCCACATTCACTATACTGTGCCACATTCACTATACTGTACCACATTCACTATACTGTACCACATTCACTATACTGTACCACATTCACTATATTGCACCACATTCACTATATTGCACCACATTCACTATATTGTACCACATTCACTATACTGTACCACATTCACTATACTGTACCACATTCACTATACTACTGTGCCACATTCACTATACTGTACCACATTCACTATACTGTACCACATTCACTATACTGTACCACATTCACTATATTGCACCACATTCACTATATTGCACCACATTCACTATATTGTACCACATTCACTATATTGCACCACATTCACTATACTGTACCACATTCACTATATTGCACCACATTCACTATATTGCACCACATTCACTATACTGTACCACATTAACTATACTGTACCACATTCACTATATTGTACCACATTCACTATATTGTACCACATTCACTATATTGTACCACATTCACTATACTGTACCACATTCACTATACTGTACCACATTCACTATACTGTACCACATTCACTATACTGTGCCACATTCACTATACTGTACCACATTCACTATACTGTACCACATTCACTATACTGTACCACATTCACTATACTGTACCACATTCACTATACTGTACCACATTCACTATACTGTACCACATTCACTATATTGCACCACATTCACTATATTGCACCACATTCACTATATTGCACCACATTCACTATATTGTACCACATTCACTATACTGTACCACATTCACTATACTGTACCACATTCACTATACTGTGCCACATTCACTATACTGTACCACATTCACTATACTGTACCACATTCACTATACTGTACCACATTCACTATATTGCACCACATTCACTATATTGCACCACATTCACTATATTGTACCACATTCACTATATTGCACCACATTCACTATACTGTACCACATTCACTATATTGCACCACATTCACTATATTGTACCACATTCACTATACTGTACCACATTCACTATACTGTACCACATTCACTATATTGCACCACATTCACTATATTGTACCACATTCACTATACTGTACCACATTCACTATACTGTACCACATTCACTATATTGCACCACATTCACTATATTGCACCACATTCACAATACTGTACCACATTCACTATATTGCACCACATTCACTATATTGTACCACATTCACTATACTGTACCACATTCACTATATTGCACCACATTCACTATATTGTACCACATTCACTATATTGCACCACATTCACTATACTGTACCACATTAACTATACTGTACCACATTCACTATATTGTACCACATTCACTATATTGTACCACATTCACTATATTGTACCACATTCACTATATTGCACCACATTCACTATACTGTACCACATTAACTATACTGTACCACATTCACTATATTGTACCACATTCACTATATTGTACCACATTCACTATATTGCACCACATTCACTATACTGTACCACATTCACTATACTGTACCACATTCACTATACTGTACCACATTCACTATACTGTACCACATTCACTATACTGTACCACATTCACTATACTGTACCACATTCACTATATTGTACCACATTCACTATATTGCACCACATTCACTATACTGTACCACATTAACTATACTGTACCACATTCACTATATTGTACCACATTCACTATATTGTACCACATTCACTATATTGTACCACATTCACTATATTGCACCACATTCACTATACTGTACCACATTCACTATACTGTACCACATTCACTATACTGTACCACATTCACTATATTGCACCACATTCACTATACTGTACCACATTCACTATACTGTACCACATTCACTATACTGTACCACATTCACTATACTGTACCACATTCACTATACTGTGCCACATTCACTATACTGTACCACATTCACTATATTGTACCACATTCACTATACTGTACCACATTCACTATATTGTACCACATTCACTATATTGTACCACATTCACTATATTGTACCACATTCACTATATTGTACCACATTCACTATATTGCACCACATTCACTATACTGTACCACATTCACTATACTGTGCCACATTCACTATACTGTGCCACATTCACTATACTGTACCACATTCACTATATTGTACCACATTCACTATACTGTACCACATTCACTATATTGCACCACATTCACTATACTGTACCACATTCACTATATTGTACCACATTCACTATACTGTACCACATTCACTATACTGTACCACATTCACTATATTGCACCACATTCACTATATTGTACCACATTCACTATACTGTACCACATTCACTATACTGTACCACATTCACTATATTGTACCACATTCACTATATTGTACCACATTCACTATACTGTACCACATTAACTATACTGTACCACATTCACTATATTGTACCACATTCACTATATTGTACCACATTCACTATATTGTACCACATTCACTATATTGCACCACATTCACTATACTGTACCACATTCACTATACTGTACCACATTCACTATACTGTACCACATTCACTATATTGCACCACATTCACTATACTGTACCACATTCACTATACTGTACCACATTCACTATACTGTACCACATTCACTATACTGTACCACATTCACTATACTGTGCCACATTCACTATACTGTACCACATTCACTATATTGTACCACATTCACTATACTGTACCACATTCACTATATTGTACCACATTCACTATATTGTACCACATTCACTATATTGTACCACATTCACTATATTGTACCACATTCACTATATTGTACCACATTCACTATATTGCACCACATTCACTATACTGTACCACATTCACTATACTGTGCCACATTCACTATACTGTACCACATTCACTATATTGTACCACATTCACTATACTGTACCACATTCACTATATTGCACCACATTCACTATATTGTACCACATTCACTATACTGTACCACATTCACTATATTGTACCACATTCACTATACTGTACCACATTCACTATACTGTACCACATTCACTATATTGCACCACATTCACTATATTGTACCACATTCACTATACTGTACCACATTCACTATACTGTACCACATTCACTATATTGTACCACATTCACTATATTGTACCACATTCACTATATTGTACCACATTCACTATACTGTACCACATTCACTATACTGTACCACATTCACTATACTGTACCACATTCACTATACTGTACCACATTCACTATACTGTACCACATTCACTATATTGTACCACATTCACTATACTGTACCACATTCACTATATTGTACCACATTCACTATATTGTACCACATTCACTATATTGTACCACATTCACTATACTGTACCACATTCACTATATTGTACCACATTCACTATACTGTACCACATTCACTATATTGCACCACATTCACTATACTGTACCACATTCACTATACTGTACCACATTCACTATACTGTACCACATTCACTATATTGTAACCGTAAGAAGTGCTAAAGTAAAAAACAAGAAATAACTTACTCAGTAATTCATGATCGCGTGATTTCTATATTTTTAGTAGTGAAATAGCGATAAAAACATGTAATTTGCGTGAAGTGATGGTAAAGAAATGTGACTATTTCTTTGTACTATTGCAGTCACTATGTTTCTTTATACAGTCACAGAGGTATATGCTGCATACCGATGAACGCTAAATATTTTAAATATATTATGCATGTTGCTGGAAATAATATGCAGCTTTCTAATATATGAATTTTACACAATATTTAAAATAAAAAAAAGTATATGATTACATTTGTTCATCGTCGATTATTTAAAATAAGAGAGGAGAAATAGACTGTTTTTCAAAGTGAATGCCATAATTCATAGTTTAAGAATTTTATCAAAAGCGGTAGCGTTTCAAAAATTTTTTTAACATTAATTCGACGATGACGATTCAATGTTAATTCGACGATAAGGTTTCAACGTTAATTTGAGAATAAGGTTTCAACGTTAATTTAACAATAGATTAACGTTTCAACGATAGCGTTTAAATTAGAATTATGTACGAGAGATACAAATATGAAGCAGACATGAACGAGTAAAGCAATATTAACATGTAGCACTGATAATTAATAATACTATTTATAACCATTAATAAATGCGAAACACTTTGAATTACATTTGAGTATTAGTCAGAAAATTAAAATGTTGTTTTCAAAAAATATTATCACTGTATTTTTATTCATTTTTTACCATCACCCATCTCTACCCCATGACCCATCTCTCTCCTCCCCATCACCCATCTCTCTCCTCCCCATCACCCATCTCTCTCCTCCCCATCACCCATCTCTCTCTACCCCATCACCCATCTCTCTCTACCCCATCACCCATCTCTCTCTACCCCATCACCCATCTCTCTCCTCCCCATCACCCATCTCTCTCCTCCCCATCACCCATCTCTCTCTACCCCATCACCCATCTCTCTCCTCCCCATCACCCATCTCTCTCTACCCCATCACCCATCTCTCTCTACCCCATCACCCATCTCTCTCCTCCCCATCACCCATCTCTCTCCTCCCCATCACCCATCTCTCTCTACCCCATCACCCATCTCTCTCCTCCCCATCACCCATCTCTCTCTACCCCATCACCCATCTCTCTCTACCCCATCACCCATCTCTCTCTACCCCATCACCCATCTCTCTCCTCCCCATCACCCATCTCTCTCCTCCCCATCACCCATCTCTACCCCATCACCCATGCCTTCCCCATCGCGTGCCTGTGTTTCTCTACCATCAGTAAATGGGTTCAAAACATCTGACCACACCCCTCCATTGCAGTAAGGATTAACAACATTATCCTGTCTAATATCCTAAATATAACTTTAAACAGCCTCTCAAATAACCATACTCTAGATAGGCAAAAGATATCAACTTGTGTGCTATTTAAAAATATCAATCTATTATGTATAGGGTAAGTTCTCAATTATCGGTCACTTCCCCATTCTCGGACACGTAAGAAAAAACTATATAATAATAATTATTTAATTTTTTAAATTAAATAATTATTATTATATAGTTTTTTCTTACGTGTCCGAGAATGGGGAAGTGACCGATAATTAAGAACTTACCCTAGAGTGAGAAATAAAGCTCTTTCAGTATTATATATTATCATAGATGATTATTAGCCATTTATTTCTTTAACTATACCCATAGTGAATGTATATTATATTGGATATTTCACTCAATTTGTACATGGGTGTAATGTAAAAAACGTTGATTATTGAATTATTTACCAAATGAATTGAAAGAAGATCATTACTTTTAAATAATTATCATATCATTATAATTTACATGAGATTCATAAATACAAATGCACAACATTAAATACAAACATACAGTTGTTTTTATAATTATAATACTCCAGTTTAAACCAATAATACGATCTTTTTTTAATTTCCAGACACAGATCAAGAGTGCAATCTCTGTTAAAAATTAATACCGCCAATATTTCAATTATGGTATGTAAAAAATATCATATCAATGACGATAAGTGTTCCGACGAATTAAGATATCGAATAATTTAATTTCTAGAAAAGACTGCTAAAGGCACAGACAATCAGAGCGCTTTAGTAGAGCTCTATCAAATTTGCGGAGGAAGGAAAGAACAAACGAACCCCTTCTACGTAATGCAATTACTTAATTTTTGAGGTAGAAACTCCTTTATATTCAGCAGAGGGTGGTTAAGCCCCTGTGATAATAATTTGAAACGTCAGCCCACTCAAAGAACTATTCTACTGATAAACCATGGATAATATCACCTAACTCTTTATTCTACTGATAAACCATGGATAATATCACCCAACTCTTTATTCTACTGATAAGCCATGGATAATATCACCTAACTCTTCATTCTGCTGATAAGCCATGGATAATATCACCCAACTCTTTATTCTGTTGATAAACCATGGATAATATCACCTAACTCTTTATTCTACTGATAAACCATGGATAATATCACCCAACTCTTTATTCTGTTGATAAACCATGGATAATATCACCTAACTCTTTATTCTACTGATAAACCATGGATAATATCACCCAACTCTTTATTCTGTTGATAAACCATGGATAATATCACCCAACTCTTTATTCTACTGATAAACCATGGATAATATCACCTAACTCTTTATTCTACTGATAAACCATGGATAATATCACCCAACTCTTTATTCTACTGATAAACCATGGATAATATCACCCAACTCTTTATTCTGTTGATAAACCATGGATAATATCACCCAACTCTTTATTCTACTGATAAACCATGGATAATATCACCCAACTCTTTATTCTGCTGATAAACCATGGATAATATCACCCAACTCTTTATTTTGTTGATAAACCATGGATAATATCACCTAACTCTTTATTCTACTGATAAACCATGGATAATATCACCCAACTCTTTATTCTGTTGATAAACCATGGATAATATCACCCAACTCTTTATTCTACTGATAAACCATGGATAATATCACCCAACTCTTTATTCTGTTGATAAACCATGGATAATATCACCCAACTCTTTATTCTGTTGATAAACCATGGATAATATCACCCAACTCTTTATTCTACTGATAAACCATGGATAATATCACCCAACTCTTTATTCTACTGATAAACCATGGATAATATCACCCAACTCTTTATTCTGTTGATAAACCATGGATAATATCACCCAACTCTTTATTCTGCTGATAAACCATGGATAATATCACCCAACTCTTTATTCTACTGATAAACCATGGATAATATCACACAACTCTTTATTCTGCTGATAAACCATGGATAATATCACCCAACTCTTTATTCTACTGATAAACCATGGATAATATCACCCAACTTCTTAAGCAAGTATACTTAAAAGAATATTGAATTATAAAATGACATGATATTGGTATGCAATAACTGAGTATTAAAATAAGCCAACATCAAAATAATTCAACATCAAACAATATGACACCACATCAAAATAATTCAACATCAAACAATATGACCCCACATCAAAATAATTCAACATCAAACAATACGACACCGCATCAAAATAATTCAACATCAAACAATATGACCCCACATCAAAATAATTCAACATCAAACAATATGACTCCACATCAAAACAGCAGCATCAATCAATTTCTGCCGTGGAATTTAATGAATAAGTAGGCAGGCTATTATAGTAAAATTCATTTCGATCAAACGCTACCAAAGTGGAAAGGAAACCCAATGCACGAATTCTCCAAAAGAACTTCCAGCAAATAATTCGAACTGGAATGTCTTTGTAAGAGAAGCGATGCAGTTACAACTAATAAAAAACTCTAAAACACAGCCAAATTACAATATTGAATAACCTTATTCATTATTCAACATTAGAGGAAACCTAGAAAATTAATGATGAATACCTATTAAACTTACAGATTCATCTGTAATTCACTAATTAAGTATTTCTGGAATTAAAACATAAGAAAAATTGATAGAAAGTTACAATTTTTTCGACTGAATTATAATTTTCATAATCTTTCAAGTCAAATATTTCGTTTTCTTAAGACATATTTACCATGAACATAACAGTTAAGACTATAACAGAGAGAGAGAGAGAGAGAGAGAGAGAGAAGCCGCTTTCACTATAGTATTAATTTACAATCTATTCCTTTTATAAAGCATATTTATTTCTTTTATTTACGGAGTGTTTAAATGCTAACCTCTAAAGTGTGTGTCGGTCGGTCGCCCTCACCTATCCTGGCAGTGCAATAAATATACTCCCATTGAAATATGTACGTACACACCTATGTCATTCTGCTTAAGTTAGTCGATAGAATTTGGCTTTCATTTTAGTGCTAAAATATCTGCTGCATCTCCTAACAAGTCAATTAAAACCATTTTAACGCGGCGGACAAGACTGCAACTGATAAAGAACTTGACGGTGGTTTTTTTTTTCTCTCTCTCTCTTTAACCGATCAAGAGAATGCAGATTATTTTAAATAAAGCTCTCACTCAAATAAATTAGAGTGGCACATTCCCCACAAGATATACGTCTGAGAATTCACTTTAGTTAACCCGTACTCGGGAGATTTAGGGACTCTTAGAATGTCAATGGGGCTAACCGTGTGGGCCACTGGAGTCGGTAAAGACTTCACACAGGGATATGTGATTTGGGTAACATTGAACTAGGGTAAGTTACGAATTATCGGTTGGTTACACATTTTCGTTCATTAAAAAAAAAAAAATATTATAATAATTATTTTAATGGTATCTGTGATAACTGCAGGTAACATGGATACCAATTAAAATTAAATAATTATTTGCTATATCGTTTTTTCTTTTATGACCAAAAATGTGGAACTGACATATAATTCGTAACTTAGCCTATACATAAATCACGTAAAAATGATGCTGTTAAATGATAAAAAGACGCTTTTAAAATGTTGACATATCTCAAAAATATCATTTAGTGATATTGATGATCAATTGTACTTTCGACATATTCTTACTGTTAGATATTTAAATTTTAAAGTCTAATTTATTTCAACTGTCTCTACTATCCCATCACTATAATTCTGTGGGCCCTTCAGTCAAAACTATATTTCAATTCGTTTTAACTATTCAAAAGCAGATATATCGATTACCACAAATCTTACTGATCATGACAGTAACATTCCATACATACATACATACAGTGGGTACATGCAGAATATATTCAATCGAACAATTATATCAATGACAAACTATTTTATGATCATTTATTAATTAAATACATACTAACGACTCATATAAAAAATAGATATTGCTCATTAATTTCAAAAAGGTCCTAACTCAATAATCGCTAATTTTGGGTTCTGAGCACCAATTTGTTGAGAAATTACAAACCTGTACCATTGATGATATTGTTTCCTAACCCTTTTACCTCAGAGAAGTTCATTGAAACCCCATGCATGATGTTATAATTAATTTAAACTGACGAGGAGAACCAAATTTAAAAACAGTCTACCGAAAAATGAACATTTTGAGACATACCGGTATTGAAATTAATAAGCGATATATACTTCTCTATTAATTAATTAATTAATTTAGTAGGGGTTTAACGTCTGATTCGGAAAAAAGGTTATATCGCTGCCGTTAAAAGGAAATTGACAAGGGATTTGAAGAAGCAGTCGGAAAGGAAAGTGGCTCGAAGAACAAAGTCTCCTACTACCAGTTAGTGACAATGTGCATAGATGCAGAAAAGCTACTCCGTGAATGAAGTCACTTACGAAGGAATGTGACGAAAAGGGAAACAAGCACCAGTGGCTGTACTCACAGATGGAAGAGGAAAATGAAGAGGTGATAATAAATGAAGTCTAGAGCCTACCTAACAAAATCTAAGACCTCGTAGTTGAAGAGCATAACCCTAGCGCTATCTTCTAAAACTGCAAGTAGCGTCAAAAAATGATAAAAATGAAAAAAAAGACAATCTATAATCCAAATTACAACAGTTCAGGGCCTTTTCTTCCCTTCACCACAGAAAGCTTCAGGAAAGAGCCCCTGGGGGCACTCCTTGAAACACATCTATAACTTTCATTATTCAATGCAAGGTTGCTCTAACCATTTCATATCGGCTAATTTATGGCAGTGAAGAGCGTACAAGTTGTCTCATTGTTAAACCCTGTAGATTACTTATGATAACTTCGATTGGAATTAAGTCACAGCTACTTAGGATTACTTAAGTGCTTCTAAAGGATCCCTAATGCAGCATTTCGACTTACAAACCCTTATCCCGTGTGCTATGTGCCTTTCACCACTGAGTATAGGGTGAGGAATGCGTTATAGAACGGTGACACATTTCGATCATCAATAAATAATTGAACTCATTATTATAAAATAACTAATTAAAATGATAATTTCTTGATAAATGATCGTAAATGTGGAACCGTTCATAAACTCAATACTTACATTAAGAGTACCTACCTCTGCAATCCGAAATACACTCTTACTCTAGTTTCGAAATAAAATCCTTCAAATGAGAACAGCATGTCCGGGGATAAACACCGTACAGCGATTTAGCTCAGTGGAAGCTATCGAAAAGGTATCACATGCCTCCAATTCAGTGATCTCTCTTTCTACTGGAATAAACCACTCGACGTGTATTGTTTTATGGCGATAGTTAGCCAGCCAGCCCACCAACTCAACACGGCAAACTAATACAAATTAATCGAGCAATCATTGCCTCGGGCCATTTTATCGTCAATTGGTGCAGGGAATCTGCAGGCTTTTGTCGAACAAATAATTTAATATTACCATCGGATCTGTCTGTCAGAGAGGGGACTACTATAGCGGGGGGATTCACATATAGGGTAAGTTATGAATAATCGGTCAGTTTCACATCTTCGGTCATGTAAAAAAATGGTATAATAATTATTTAATTTTTATTTTAATTGGTAGGTATTGAAAACAGTTCGTTTTTAATATGCAAGAAACTGTTTCTTTGGATTAAAACAGTTTAGAGCGAAATAAAATTTGTATCATGGATACCAATAAAATAATAATTATATAGTTTTTTCTTATATGACCAAAGATGTGAAACTGACCGATAATTCGTAACTTACCCTATTTGGTCACTCACTAGTGTGGGTGATCGACTAAAATGGGGGGATTAACTAATTGAACAACGGGAGTGAAATAGAGAATTGCTATTTAAGATCTTAAGCGGTTATAGCGACGCTAAAATGAATTGGTAGCAAACATTTTAATGTCACATTAACAATATTTAATAACTATAATTTAATATTATAGTGTAGCACATACTTTTGCTCAGACTGTTCTTTCTGTGTTTATAAATGAATGAATAAAATAAACAATAACCAATATTATATAATAATTGAGATGCATAAATCATATAGAAAACACATTATTCCAGGTAGTGCTCATGACTGAAAGAAAGTTACTAGTTAATAATTTTAGCTACAAAACAAATAAAGCAACTGTAAACTGTGATAGAGTATGAAATGCAGATAAAGCTATGCATCAGATATGGTAAAGCAACAATTTACAGATGTGAATTAGATACTGGGTGAAAATTTCAATATATTAGTAAAAAATTCCTCTAAATATCACCTTTAAAATGAGAGAGAAACCTCGTATAATAGAAGAATAACTACATAATGGATATCAATAAAAGAAATGAGTTAAATATTTATTAATGTAATTAGTTTTAAATATTTTAATATTTAATATTCTTATTTTTGATATTTTTATTATTAATATTTTCATTTCTAATATTCTTACTTTTTTTTTTTTAATTATAACCCATTGAAAATCTCATCCGATATTGAAGCTGTACATCGTAATTATTACTTCAGAATATAGATTTGAGATCTATTTCTTTGGTATGGTAAAAAAGGTGCAATAGCATTCTATAATAGAGTGAATTACAGTGGCTCTAGTGCAATTAAACAAACTGCCTGAGCCCTGACAACCAATTAGCGTGTGATCTTTGCAAATAAACTCACTTACTCAATTCAAATAAAAACACAGCGAATGTCACTGTCTATTAATTAGCAGCAATGTCTGCTTGCTTGCACACTAGCAAACATGAAATAATAATGTCTGAGGAGAGAGTGAGAGTAGCTACTATTGGTACTATTGAGAGAGTGAGAGTAGCTACTATTGGTACTATTGAGAGAGTGAGAGTAGCTACTATTAGTACTATCGAGAGAGTGAGAGTAGCTACTATTGGTACTATTGAGAGAGTGAGAGTAGCTACTATTAGTACTATCGAGAGAGTGAGAGTAGCTACTATTAGTACTATCGAGAGAGTGAGAGTAGCTACTATTGGTACTATTGAGAGAGTGAGAGTAATTACTATTGGTACTATTGAGAGAGTGAGAGTAGCTACTATTGGTACTATTGAGAGAGTGAGAGTAGTTACTATTGGTACTATTGAGAGAGTGAGAGTAGCTACTATTAGTATTATTGAGAGAGTGAGAGTACTATCAGGAGAGTGAGAGTACTATCGAGAGAGTGAGAGTCTTATTATCCTAGCAGTCAATGCAGTCTTATTATCCTAGCAGTCAATGCAGTCTTATTATCCTAGCAGTTAATGCAGTCTTATTATCCTAGCAGTCAATGCAGTCTTATTATCCTAGCAGTTAATGCAGTCTTATTATCCTAGCAGTTAATGCAGTCTTATTATCCTAGCAGTCAATGCAGTCTTATTATCCTAGCAGTCAATGCAGTCTTATTATCCTAGCAGCTAATGCAGTCTTATTATCCTAGCAGTTAATGCAGTCTTATTATCCTAGCAGTTAATGTAGTCTTATAATCCTAGCAGTTAATGTAGTCTTATTATCCTAGCAGTCAATGCAGTCTTATTATCCTAGCAGCTAATGCAGTCTTATTATCCTAGCAGTTAATGTAGTCTTATAATCCTAGCAGTTAATGTAGTCTTATTATCCTAGCAGTCAATGCAGTCTTATTATCCTAGCAGCTAATGCAGTCTTATTATCCTAGCAGTCAATGCAGTCTTATTATCCTAGCAGTTAATGCAGTCTTATTATCCTAGCAGTTAATGTAGTCTTATTATCCTAGCAGCTAATGCAGTCTTATTATCCTAGCAGTCAATGCAGTCTTATTATCCTAGCAGTCAATGCAGTCTTATTATCCTAGCAGTCAATGCAGTCTTATTATCCTAGCAGTCAATGCAGTCTTATTATCCTAGCAGTCAATGCAGTCTTATTATCCTAGCAGTCAATGCAGTCTTATTATCCTAGCAGTCAATGCAGTCTTATTATCCTAGCAGTCAATGCAGTCTTATTATCCTAGCAGTCAATGCAGTCTTATTATCCTAGCAGTCAATGCAGTCTTATTATCCTAGCAGCTAATGCAGTCTTATTACCCTAGCAGCTAATGCAGTCTTATTATCCTAGCAGTCAATGCAGTCTTATTATCCTAGCAGTCAATGCAGTCTTATTATCCTAGCAGCTAATGCAGTCTTATTACCCTAGCAGCTAATGCAGTCTTATTATCCTAGCAGATTTACATCCCCAATCAATCAATCAGTATTTGATATTTGCGATGGCTACATACCAATCTAAACAGGATTTAACCGCTATACATTAGGAGCAACTCATCAAACTGCTGAATATTATTAGAAATAATTAGTAAATAACTAAAATTAGTAAGGCAAGTTACGAATTATCGGTCGGTGTCACATCTTCGGTCATAGAAGAAAAAACGATATAATAATCATTATTTAATCTTTATTGGTATCCATGATAATTCGTATCCTTGATACCAATATATATCTGATTTTATTTAATATATTCATCTGACTCCATAGAATGGATACTTTAGAGGGCTGCATCTCAATTTTTAATCCATTATTTAGGATACATGTTTAGCTTCAGTTATACTCTATTAATACATCATAGTAATAGCAGAGATCGTTGTTTTTCAAATAATCTGTGAAAAATTCAATAAAAATATGAGTTTCTAAAGAAAAAATATTTTATTTCAAAATAAATATGAAAAAGATACACGAGAAGAAATACGTCTTGAAAAAAGTTAAATACTGACATACAAAAATCCAGACAAATTTGATGAGTTCATCTGGAAGTGCACGCTAAAGGGATAATAATAAAAATAGAATAACAATTATTATATAGTTTTTTCTTTATGACTCAAGATGTGAAACCGACCGACAATTCGTAACTTACCCTATGTCAACAAAGCATTTGAATCCATACATTCATGTCAAGTTCGGCTTGGTATGACTTGCTATCGAGAGGCTATTAGATATTGCAATATGCGTGGCCCCTCTTCGTTTGAATGTATGAAATAAAGTGGCGTCGGTAACTGGATTAGAGTGTACCTACTGACTCTGAATGCTGAGTTCTAACTCCCTCGCTAAATGCATTACTACTGTCCTAATAAAGTCACTGATAGTCACACTCGCTGAAGAAATGAAACAACACTCAATAAACTGACACTCGCAGTAGTGACAAAGTGGGAACAAGCAATCTGACATTTGAAATTAATGACCTCAATACCCTATTGCAATTATGTCTAGAGTAGGATGAAGTGCGAGTTATCGGACAGTTCCACATCTTCGTTCATATAAGAAAAAAAAACCTGATAACATGAACTTTGAAGGCATTATGGATGAAATAATAATGAATTGAAATGGAATTTTTTTCTTACATGATCGAAGATGTGGAACTGTTGGATAATTAGTAACTTACCCCAACTGGAAATCAAATACACAGAAAATTATCTTAATTTAGTGGTACTTTAATTAGTTACTTTAATTAAAAGATGAATTAGTGGTACTTCAATTAAAGATGGTTTAGTGGTACAGGCAGCCCCGCTTTTAGAAGAAAGCGGGTTAAAGCGGGAAGACTTAAAGCGGAGTTTACCCCGAGATAACTTACATCAGTTGTACCGGAAAAATATTTTTAAACAATTTTATTTATATTAAAGGAACCATACAAAATATGGTACATAGTATTAGTGTACCATGCAAACGTGTTATGATTTTGGTAATAGAAAACAAAAAGAATGGATTAAAAATGTTAATGTGAACTACGATTTTTGACTTAAAGTGGGGTCTGCCTGTACTATACTTATCGAAACTGTTTTCATGTTAATTAAGCTTGCAATGTAGCTAAGATTATTATTTTGTAATAAATTGAAAAATAGAATTAAGTCAATTAACTACTTGTGAAAAAAGTAGTACCACTTTCAAACCATTTTGAAAATTTAGAATCGCTACAAAATCAACAGTGAATTCTGACGTCAAAACAACACCCGTACCCGCTGCGTCTCTAAAAGGCCCCTCGCACACGAGCGATTTTTGTTCGTAGCAGAAAATTACCGCAGACGCATGGTCAGGCCTCTAGGCACTAGAAATTAGTTGTGTACCCTAGAGTCTAGGGTACACCAACTAATTTTGTTCACAGCGGAGAAAATGTGACCATGCGTTTGCGGTAATTTTCAGTTACGAACAAAAATCGCTCGTGTACGAACGTGCGAACAAAATCGCTCGTGAACGAACATGCGACTGTTAACGTGTTGTAAAAGTTTGCTTTACCTTGTCCAAATTTATGCGGATTTTACCGCAGTAACAAAAGTCGCATGTGTGCCCACATACTATAGAGTTGAATACTATTTTAAGGTCATGCGATAATTGCCGCAGCAAATACCGCTCGTGTGCGGGCGGGATTAAATCTACAGAATGGATATGTTATATCATTTCAACGCGCCGCACTGCATGAAAATCTTTAGCTAGTTTCGCCACAGTTTGTAATATTTCTCTAATTGTTTTGGAGTCTAATTAATGAAGAGCTACATTTTGAAACAACTTAGGCAGTTAATAAGAAGATACTAATTATATAAAACTAATGGTAGAGCTTCCTTGTGAAATTAATTTCGGTTCTGGAGAGAAAACCAGATAAATGTTGTTAATGATATATTGTAAATCTAAAACTGACCAAACACACACACAAAAAATGTTTTTGTTTCCGTCGTAATACAACCTCTTCATTTCTGTAAATTCTTGCATCAATTAATTATTATCCACATTAAAATTATCAAATGAGGCCATGGATGGATTAAGGGTGGTACACACCTTTAACTATCTTCTATATGGCCCCATCATAAATTTATCTTTACCACCGAAGATTAAAGGCGGACCACACCTTACTATCTTCTATGGCCCCAACATAAATTTATCTTTGCCATTGAAGATTTAGGGCGGACCACACCTTACTATCTTCTATGACCCAACATAAATTTATCTTTGCCATTGAAGATTTAGGGCGGACCACACCTTAACTATCTTCTATATGGCCCCACCATAAATTTATATATGCCATTGAAGATTAAGGGTGGACCACACCTTATAATCTTCAATGGCCCCACCATAAATTTCTCTTTTAGAGATATAGCGCTATTTATTCTTCTATTATCGTAGTATAACTGTGTGGTAGCTCCGTACACGTTAGTAACGTGTTTCGCTGATAGTGTGCAGAAAGCAATAAGTTATCACTCGTTGATTGCAGTCCTCGCTACGAAGGTTGCAATTTGAGAGTAACACCGGTAGCAAGCCTAGCTAGGGTAATAGCTACCCTCCAACCTTAAATTGAAGGGTTGTGCGCAACCTGAGCACCACCAATGCTGTCCAGGCTGGTTGTTAACCAAGCAGCCTGTGACTTGACTAGATTTATGAAGGGTACTTGAATTGAAGACAGAAATGATTCATCACATCTTACACCTATTGTCTAGATTCAAGTCAAACCAACGGGTGAACATTTTAATTCACAATCTCATACCCACATAGAAAAATTAAGCTGGGCTTAACGACGATTAATAGATGAATCCATTAAAAAAATTGAGCGATATGATGCATGGTATATTCCGGCTTTTTTGGTTTTTAACTTCAGATTGACTAATCTACCAATATTCCACCTCAAAAGCTGATGACTTGTGATCGAAACACCACAACTTTCCAATTCGAAATAACGAACCAAGAGGAGAATAGAGCTGGTGTGCAATCTTCAAACGATGCATGTGAGTTTCCTTAGCGAAACATATCTAACACAGAGTTCCGTGGTGATGAAAATATGTCACTGAACGACTTGAGAACATTGAAGAAATGAGGTAGGGTAAGTTATGAATTATCGGTCAGCTCCACATCTTCGGTCATGTAAGAAAAAACTAAATAAAAATTATTATTAGATAGCATTGTGTAATAATCATAATTTTTATGTTGTTTTTCTTATATGACCGGCGAAGATGTAGTACTGACCGATAATTCGTAACTTACCCTAATCTGTTTCTGATTTCTGATAAAAGTGACATATACAAGATGATATATGAAGACTAAACGTATCTGGAAAATATATCACTCGTGAATGCAGAAAAGCTACTCTGTGCTCAGCTCGGTGTTGATAATAATGACATCTGAAAAGACCACAGTGTCAGTATGAAGAAAATGAAAAGTTGATAATAAATCAAATCTGTAAATCTAATTGACCAAATATATATAACCTTAAAATTACGAAAATACCATAATGTTGTCCTTAAAAACTTCAAACGGGGTTAAAACAAAAAATGAAGCTGAAATGGAATTATGAAAAGAGTAACTGTTAAATAATGATGATAATAAAGAAAGTAATTAAATAATAAATTAAAAGATGGAGAAGAATGCGAATTTAATTGGCATCGAATTCAATAACTTTTAGCATTAATGATTTTAGCCACTAACTGGATGAGAAATTAAAAAAAATGTTCTTACTTTTAAATAGAGGGTAAGTTACGAATTATCGGTCAGTTCAACATCTTCGGTATTTTAGAAAAAACTATATAATAATATAGATATAAATCAAATTATTATTATTACATCGTTTTTTTATTTGACCGACGATGTGGTACTGACCGATAATTTATAACTTACCTCTAACGTAATATCACAATGCAAATAAATTCATTAGGTATAGATAATGTGCAGTTTGCATTTTAATCGCAGACGATAATTTGAAGAATGATCAACACGATAAATGATCAACACGATAAATCATCAACACGATAAATCATCAACACGATAAATGATCAACACGATAAATGATAACTCACCAAACTTTTAATGCATAGAAAAGTTAGTACAAAAGAAACAAACTGTTAAATAAAAGATTGGTTATGTTTTTTCGTGTTTCTGATTCTTCAGTTTTTAAAAGTTTGTCTGGAAACAATGAAGTAAAATAGGCTAAGTTCCGAGTTAGCGGACGGTTCCATATTTTCGAGCACATAAAAAAATTATACGATTGAACAAATCAACTGGTTTTTTTTTTCTTATACGATTGAAAATGAGAAGCCGTACAATAACTAGGAACTTACCCGAATGTTATTGAAATCCATCTACTCGATGATACAGAGCAGAAAAAAATTGCGATGCCATAGGAGATCAAGTGGGATTCCTCTATAATCTTCTATGGCCCCACGATAACTATATCCTGTAATTTGGATATACAAAATTTTGAAGAATAAAAATTATAGAAAAAAAAACAGAATCTTGTAATTATTTCTCCACCTTAAATAGCGTCCAAACGTTTCAGAACATCGAAACCTTCCACAGCGCTATAACACCTTCCACAGCGCTATAACACCTTCCACAGCGCTTTAACACCTTCCACAGAGCTATAACACCTTCCACAGCGCTATAACACCTTCCACAGCACTATAACACCTTCCACAGCGCTATAACACCTTCTACAGTGCTATAACACCTTCCACAGCGCTATAACACCTTCCACAGCGCTATTACAACTTCCACAGCGCTGTAACACCTTCCACAGCGCTGTAACACCTTCCACAGTGCTATTACACCTTCCACAGCGCTATAACACCTTCCACAGCGCTATAACACCTTCCACAGCGCTATAACACCTTCCACAGCGCTATTACAACTTCCACAGCGCTGTAACACCTTCCACAGTGCTATTACAACTTCCACAGCGCTTTAACACCTTCCACAGAGCTATAACACCTTCCACAGCGCTATAACACCTTCCACAGCACTATAACACCTTCCACAGCGCTATAACACCTTCTACAGTGCTATAACACCTTCCACAGCGCTATAACACCTTCCACAGCGCTATTACAACTTCCACAGCGCTGTAACACCTTCCACAGCGCTGTAACACCTTCCACAGTGCTATTACACCTTCCACAGCGCTATAACACCTTCCACAGCGCAATAACACCTTCCACAGCGCTATAACACCTTCCACAGCGCTATTACAACTTCCACAGCGCTGTAACACCTTCCACAGTGCTATTACACCTTCCACAGCGCTATTACACCTTCCACAGCGCTATAACACCTTCCACAGTGCTATTACACCTTCCACAGCGCTATAACACCTTCCACAGCGCTATTACACCTTCCACAGCGCTATTACAACTTCCACAGTGCTATTACACCTTCCACAGCGCTATAACACCTTTCACAGCGCTGTAACACCTTCCACAGTGCTATTACACCTTCCACAGCGCTATAACACCTTTCACAGCGCTATAACACCTTCCACAGCGCTAATACCTTCCACAGTGCTATTACACCTTCCACAGTGTTATGACACCTTCCACAGCACTGATACCTCGCACAGTGCTAATACCTTCCACAGCACTGATACCTCGCACAGTGCTAATACCTTCCACAGCACTGATACCTCGCACAGTGCTAATACCTTCCACAGCACTGATACCTCGCACAGTGCTAATACCTTCCACAGCACTGATACCTCGCACAGTGCTAATACCTTCCACAGCACTGATACCTCGCACAGTGCTAATACCTTCCACAGCACTGATACCTCGCACAGTGCTAATACCTTCCACAGCACTGATACCTCGCACAGCGCTAATACCTTGCTCAGCGCTAACTTCTCATTCACTTACTGCATTTTGTTGGCAGTTGTTACCGTGTTGCTTCGCCGCTAATAGGGTTAAACGGCTCATAATTCTATCAAAAACATCTATCACTAGATTAGTTGATATAAAAGGTGATGGACGCGGCAGAGATACTCCGTGTCCCGTATCAAGTTCATCAAAGCTAATTAAGGACATAAAGCGAAATCAGTAGGAATAAATTGGCAGGTATCTTGATGGAGAGGATTCGCTAACACATGTTAATGGAGGACATATTGTCCTTAACTAGTCCAGCAGAAACACAAACAATTTATTAGCAACAGCGGATGCTCTCTGTCGACAAAGACGCTAATCAGATGAATTAGTGCGAAATATGAGCCTTACGGTGACAGCAAGCAAGAACCAAACTTGTTTGACTTGCTACGACATCGTAAATCTACAGGTTTTATCAACTGTGAATCAGGGAGTCGGGGGGGTAGGGGAGATTAACCATGCAGGGGTGTATTTAAATTGATCTTAATATTTCTGTACACTAAACTAGAGAGGTTTAGAGACGCTAATGTACATAAACCTCTTTTTAATTCACAGAACTAACCTATTCTATTAATGATGACCATATATATACTTCTAGTCGGACACTAATATATCTGACCGAGGTATTTAACAAATAAAGAATAATTTATGGGTCCCTTTAAGGAATTCAATGGGAAGATCAGCGTGAGGTATCGATTATATCAACGATACACCTAACAACACAATGTTCATTTAAATTATAACTAACTGATACGAATACCTACAGAAAACTATTAATTAAAACATTTACTTGCTACATCTAAATTTTATATTTGAATATTGTGTTCGATATATAATAACTTAAAAAACAAAAGGTCTCTCTAATAAAATTCTATTTCAAAAACATAAAATAATTTATTTGAAAACTGTCAACAAAGGATTAATACACTCTTAATTGGATATTTTAAAGAATGTCAATCATTTTATGGAGATTGTTCGAATAATTCAACAAATTGATCTAAGGTAGAACGCCGAAGAAACCATAACTGTTCACTAGTGTAACGCTTTCATTTCCACAAACCCCATAATAATTTTCTGACTGGGTACGCTCCAAATGAGTTAATATAGTGTTTAGTTAAACACACACCCCAGTAATAAGTTAATAAAAACCTTGGAGAGTCGATAGATTTGCCTATTAAAGGAATGGACAAACCAGTTCACCTGTCAAGATCACCAGCCCTAATCTGGAGCACAATATTTAGGAATTAACGGCACTGCTTTAACAACTATCAAACCATCATTATTAAATTAAACACTGAAAAGTTAAATATAACAATTAACAGTAGCTGGATAATGTTCGGCTAAATCAGCTAAGCCAGGAATAATAGTATGATGCACAAGTAATAGTACGTTGGTGCAGGAGTAATAGTACGTTGTAGGGCGAGTAATAGTAGGTTTTAGGAGGAGTAATAGTATAATAGTATGTTGTTGCAGTGTAATAAGAGGCAGGGCAAGCACGAGTAGACAATCACCACACTTCTGACTGGTCATTAGATTTGCCGCTATACCTGTCATTATGTCATGCCTCCCTTACACTAAGACCAAACCACAACTAAAATAGCATTTAAAGACTTACAATAGAGTAGAGGTAATTTATGCATTGAAACAATGCAATTTAGAAAGTTTGTGGTGTTGAAGTTGATTTCATTTAATCTGATGTACAATTCCTAATATATAATTTTTCAATAAAAAACATTAGTTCATTGATACCAGAATTCACATTTTACTGAAAATAAAATGGTGTGGCAAAACATCAAGCCCCCTCTCAATCTTCATGCTAAATTTGTTTAGATGATCAGGTTTAGGGGAGTGTTCCAGAAACTCACTTCATTGCCATTACTTCAAACCATCGATTATTTGATGAGTCTCAAGACTTAATGGGGAGCACTCAAACAATCACAATTGTCTGTACTACAGTGACTAGCTACGACACAGTAAAGAGGGTAAAACTCTAAGAATCACCAAGAACACCATGAGGTTCATCTTCAACAAAAAATAGTGCAATTCTGTTGTTCATCCCTTGAGAATTCTATTAATATAATGGGTTTAGGATTATATATAAATGCAATACGTATTATCAAAACATATATACTGATTTAACAAATCTATTATTTGCTCTCAAAATTTTAAACCATGATTTTTGAAAAATATTAATATTAGTGAGACTCGTAGCAATGATAATGCTACAAAACATTAGTTTTGATGCTCCCTCTATGTTCTCATGATACTCTCTATGTTCTCATGATACTCTCTATGTTCTCATGATACTCTCTATGTTCTCATGATACTCTCTATGTTCTCATGATACTCTCTATGTTCTCATGATACTCTCTATGTTCTCATGATACTCTCTATGTTCTCATGATGCTCCCTTTATGTTCTCATGATACTCTCTATGTTCTCATGATACTCTCTATGTTCTCATGATACTCTCTATGTTCTCATGATACTCTCTATGTTCTCATGATACTCTCTATGTTCTCATGATACTCTCTATGTTCTCATGATACTCTCTATGTTCTCATGATACTCTCTATGTTCTCATGATACTCTCTATGTTCTCATGATACTCTCTATGTTCTCATGATACTCTCTATGTTCTCATGATACTCTCTATGTTCTCATGATACTCTCCATGTTCTCATGATACTCTCCATGTTCTCATGATACTCTCTATGTTCTCATGATACTCTCTATGTTCTCATGATGCTCCCTCTATGTTCTCATGATGCTCCCTCTATGTTCTCATCATGCTCCCTCTATGTTCTCATCAAGCTCCCTCTATGTTCTCATCAAGCTCCCTCTATGTTCTCATCAAGCTCCCTCTATGTTCTCATGATGCTCCCTCTATGTTCTCATCAAGCTCCCTCTATGTTCTCATCAAGCTCCCTCTATGTTCTCATGATGCTCCCTCCATGTTCTCATGATGCTCCCTCTATGTTCTCATGATGCTCCCTCTATGTTCTCATGATGCTCCCTCCATGTTCTCATGATACTCCCTCCATGTTCTCATGATGCTCCCTCTATGTTCTCATGATGCTCCCTCCATGTTCTCATGATGCTCCCTCTATGTTCTCATCATGCTCCCTCTATGTTCTCATCAAGCTCCCTCTATGTTCTCATCAAGCTCCCTCTATGTTCTCATGATGCTCCCTCTATGTTCTCATCAAGCTCCCTCTATGTTCTCATGATGCTCCCTCTATGTTCTCATGATGCTCCCTCTATGTTCTCATGATGCTCCCTCCATGTTCTCATGATACTCCCTCCATGTTCTCATGATGCTCCCTCTATGTTCTCATGATGCTCCCTCCATGTTCTCATGATGCTCCCTCTATGTTCTCATGATGCTCCCTCTATGTTCTCATGATGCTCCCTCTATGTTCTCATCAAGCTCCCTCTATGTTCTCATGATGCTCCCTCCATGTTCTCATGATACTCCCTCCATGTTCTCATGATGCTCCCTCTATGTTCTCATGATGCTCCCTCTATGTTCTCATGATGCTCCCTCTATGTTCTCATGATGCTCCCTCTATGTTCTCATGATGCTCCCTCTATGTTCTCATGATGCTCCCTCTATGTTCTCATGATGCTCCCTCTATGTTCTCATGATGCTCCCTCTATGTTCTCATGATGCCTCTATGTTCTCATGATGCTCCCTCTATGTTCTCATGATGCTCCCTCTATGTTCTCATGATGCTCCCTCTATGTTCTCATGATGCTCCCTCTATGTTCTCATGATGCTCCCTCTATGTTCTCATGATGCTCCCTCTATGTTCTCATGATGCTCCCTCTATGTTCTCATGATGCTCCCTCTATGTTCTCATGATGCTCCCTCTATGTTCTCATGATGCTCCCTCTATGTTCTCATGATGCTCCCTCTATGTTCTCATGATGCTCCCTCTATGTTCTCATGATGCTCCCTCTATGTTCTCATGATACTCTCTATGTTCTCATGATGCTCCCTCTATGTTCTCATGATGCTCCCTCTATGTTCTCATGATGCTCCCTCTATGTTCTCATGATGCTCCCTCTATGTTCTCATGATGCCTCTATGTTCTCATGATGCTCCCTCTATGTTCTCATGATGCTCCCTCTATGTTCTCATGATGCTCCCTCTATGTTCTCATGATACTCCCTCTATGTTCTCATAATGCTCCCTCTATGTTCTCACTTTGATATGATCTTTTAATTCCATAATGTTTTTATTTTACCGAGTGTGAACTACAACCAATATTATGTAATACTATTGAAAACCCGTAATTTATTAACGGGAAGGTACACTAGTATATAATACTCAATGTTAGTTGACATCGCCAATAACTATTTAATGGCATTACATAACGGTGACAGGAGAAAAAACGTCCAACAAACCCCTCGCGGTCGAAAACCCTCCAAGCCAAATTCACCCCATACAATAAAATCCCCCGGTCAAATACCCCCCGGATAAAACCTCCAAGCAAAAACCCTAGTGCGAAAAAAAAAACAGATATACATAAATAGCCTAATTCATTTATATTAATATTTTATTAATAAAAATACTATATGTTATAAATATAAAGAGATATAGCTCACTTATACCTTATTTTGCTAAACATTTGTCCTATTTTTGGCGAAAATGTAATAATTATTGGTTCGCATTGAATAATGTTAAATATATTAATAAATATGAATTAGGCTATTTATATCGACCGGGGGTTTTTGTCCTGGAATCTTACTCAACACATGATATTTCAAAATGAGACAGAGTTCACTTGGAATAAGTGAAGCAATTGCACAAGTTCAGTTTCTCCACAACTTGTTGCATTTGTGTTGCAACTACACGTAACAAAGTTCTCTTATTTTAACAACAAACTTATTCCAAAATCGGAACAAGATTCCTGTTTATTATGCGCATGTTTAACTAAACATATGCAGAACTTTGTTAAAGCGATGTGTTTCCTACAGAACTATTAAAGCTATTAGTAAAGGCCTAGGCTATTGAAGCTATTAGTAAAGGCCTTGACTATTAAAGCTATTAGTAAAGGCCTTGACTATTAAAGCTATTAGTAAAGGCCTTGACTATTAAAGCTATTAGTAAAGGCCTTGACTATTAAAGCTATTAGTAAAGGCCTTGACTATTAAAGCTATTAGTAAAGGCCTTGACTATTAAAGCTATTAGTGAAGGCCTTGGCTATTAAAGCTATTAGTGAAGGCCTTGGCTATTAAAGCTATTAGTAAAGGCCTTGGCTATTAAAGCTATTAGTAAAGGCCTTGGCTATTAAAGCTATTAGTAAAGGCCTTGGCTATTAAAGCTATTAGTAAAGGCCTTGGCTATTAAAGCTATTAGTAAAGGCCTTGGCTATTAAAGCTATTAGTAAAGGCCTTGGCTATTAAAGCTATTAGTAAAGGCCTTGGCTATTAAAGCTATTAGTAAAGGCCTTGGCTATTAAAGCTATTAGTAAAGGCCTTGGCTATTAAAGCTATTAGTAAAGGCCTTGGCTATTAAAGCTATTAGTAAAGGCCTTGGCTATTAAAGCTATTAGTAAAGGCCTTGGCTATTAAAGCTATTAGTAAAGGCCTTGACTATTAAAGCTATTAGTAAAGGCCTTGGCTATTAAAGCTATTAGTAAAGGCCTTGGCTATTAAAGCTATTAGTAAAGGCCTTGGCTATTAAAGCTATTAGTAAAGGCCTTGGCTATTAAAGCTATTAGTAAAGGCCTTGGCTATTAAAGCTATTAGTAAAGGCCTTGGCTATTAAAGCTATTAGTAAAGGCCTTGGCTATTAAAGCTATTAGTAAAGGCCTTGGCTATTAAAGCTATTAGTAAAGGCCTTGGCTATTAAAGCTATTAGTAAAGGCCTTGGCTATTAAAGCTATTAGTAAAGGCCTTGGCTATTAAAGCTATTAGTAAAGGCCTTGGCTATTAAAGCTATTAGTAAAGGCCTTGGCTATTAAAGCTATTAGTAAAGGCCTTGGCTATTAAAGCTATTAGTAAAGGCCTTGGCTATTAAAGCTATTAGTAAAGGCCTTGGCTATTAAAGCTATTAGTAAAGGCCTTGGCTATTAAAGCTATTAGTAAAGGCCTTGGCTATTAAAGCTATTAGTAAAGGCCTTGGCTATTAAAGCTATTAGTAAAGGCCTTGGCTATTAAAGCTATTAGTAAAGGCCTTGGCTATTAAAGCTATTAGTAAAGGCCTTGGCTATTAAAGCTATTAGTAAAGGCCTTGGCTATTAAAGCTATTAGTAAAGGCCTTGGCTATTGAAGCTATTAGTAAAGGCCTTGGCTATTGAAGTCTACAGGCCTCATCATCTACAGTGTCTACAGGCCTCATCATCTACAGTGTCTACAGGCCTCATCATCTACAGTGTCTACAGGCCTCATCATCTACAGTGTCTACAGGCCTCATCATCTACAGTGTCTACAGGCCTCATCATCTACAGTGTCTACAGGCTTCATCATCTAGTGTCTACAGACCACATCATCTACAGTGTCTACAGGCATCATCACCTACAGTGTCTACAGGCCTCATCACCTACAGTGTCTACAGGCCTCATCACCTACAGTGTCTACAGGCATCATCACCTACAGTGTCTACAGGCCTCATCACCTACAGTGTCTACAGGCCTCATCACCTACAGTGTCTACAGGCCTCATCATCTACTGTGTCTACAGGCCTCATCACCTACAGTGTCTACAGGCCTCATCACCTACAGTGTCTACAGGCCTCATCATCTACAGTGTTTACAGGCCTCATCATCTACAGTGTCTACAGGCATCATCACCTACAGTGTCTACAGGCCTCATCACCTACAGTGTCTACAGGCCTCATCACCTACAGTGTCTACAGGCCTCATCATCTACTGTGTCTACAGGCCTCATCACCTACAGTGTCTACAGGCCTCATCACCTACAGTGTCTACAGGCCTCATCATCTACAGTGTTTACAGGCCTCATCATCTACAGTGTCTACAGGCCTCGTCATCTACAGTGTCTACAGGCCTCATCACCTACTGTGTCTACAGGCCTCATCACCTACTGTGTCTACAGGCCTCATCACCTACAGTGTCTACAGGCCTCATCACCTACAGTGTCTACAGGCCTCATCATCTACAGTGTTTACAGGCCTCATCATCTACAGTGTCTACAGGCCTCGTCATCTACAGTGTCTACAGGCCTCATCACCTACTGTGTCTACAGGCCTCATCACCTACAGTGACTAAAGGCCTCATCATCTACAGTGTCTACAGGCCTCATCATCTACAGTGTCTACAGGCCTCATCATCTACAGTGTCTACAGGCCTCATCACCTACAGTGTCTACAGGCCTCATCACCTACAGTGTCTACAGGCCTCATCACCTACAGTGTTTACAGGCCTCATCATCTACAGTGTCTACAGGCCTCATCATCTACAGTGTCTACAGGCCTCATCACCTACAGTGTCTACAGGCCTCATCACCTACAGTGTCTACAGGCCTCATCATCTACAGTGTTTACAGGCCTCATCATCTACAGTGTTTACAGGCCTCATCATCTACAGTGTCTACAGACCTCATCATCTACAGTGTCTACAGGCCTCATCATCTACAGTGTCTACAGGCCTCATCATCTACAGTGTCTACAGGCCTCATCATCTACTGTGTCTACAGGCCTCATCACCTACAGTGTCTACAGGCCTCATCATCTACAGTGTCTACAGGCCTCATCATCTACAGTGTCTACAGGCCTCATCATCTACAGTGTCTACAGGCCTCATCACCTACTGTGTCTACAGGCCTCATCACCTACTGTGTCTACAGGCCTCATCACCTACAGTGTCTACAGGCCTCATCACCTACAGTGTCTACAGGCCTCATCATCTACAGTGTCTACAGGCCTCATCACCTACTGTGTCTACAGGCCTCATCATCTACAGTGTCTACAGGCCTCATCACCTACAGTGTCTACAGGCCTCATCACCTACAGTGTCTACAGGCCTCATCACCTACTGTGTCTACAGGCCTCATCACCTACTGTGTCTACAGGCCTCATCACCTACAGTGTCTACAGGCCTCATCATCTACAGTGTCTACAGGCCTCATCACCTACTGTGTCTACAGGCCTCATCATCTACAGTGTCTACAGGCCTCATCACCTACAGTGTCTACAGGCCTCATCACCTACTGTGTCTACAGGCCTCATCACCTACTGTGTCAACAGGCCTCATCACCTACAGTGTCTACAGGCCTCATCATCTACAGTGTCTACAGGCCTCATCACCTACTGTGTCTACAGGCCTCATCACCTACTGTGTCTACAGGCCTCATCACCTACTGTGTCTACAGGCCTCATCACCTACTGTGTCAACAGGCCTCATCACCTACAGTGTCTACAGGCCTCATCATCTACAGTGTCTACAAGCCTCATCATCTACAGTGTCTACAGGCCTCATCACCTACAGTGTCTACAGGCCTCATCACCTACTGTGTCTACAGGCCTCATCACCTACAGTGTCTACAGGCCTCATCACCTACAGTGTCTACAGGCCTCATCATCTACAGTGTCTACAGGCCTCATTATCTACAGTGTTTACAGGCCTCATTATCTACAGTGTCTCCAGAAAATTTAAAGCGAATACTATATTCATAGCTGGTGCAAAACCAATTTATAATTTAGATGATACAGCGTTGTCGATAAAATGGAAATTATTGACGTATTGGGTCCAAACTCCAATCAATGATAGAGGAATGACTTCTTTTCATCAATATCTAAGAGCATGTTGCATAAAGTTAGGTACGTAAGTTATAGTGGGACCATCGATAATCAGGAGGGGGACACTTAATATTTAAATAAATATTTAAAAGTTCTTTTACTCACAATATCTCTCTCCATGAGCGCCTAACACATGAAACAAAACACTTCATTAGACTAAATTAATTATTTAATTAAGTAGGGGGGTGTAACGTTAGCATTTAGAACAAAGGTCATATCGCTCACGTCACAAGGAAATTGAATACAAGGGACTGGAAGAAGCAGTCAGAGAGGAAAGGGACACTATGAACAAAAACACCTATTAGACTATAGTCACTATACTTATCATTAGATTTTTTTAACAATATTTAGAATTTCAATCTTCTTTGGTAAAATATCAATCATTAGGTTTTTTCTACACTACTCTTCTTCTTTCAAGTCCTGATGAGTCTGAAAAGTAGGAAGAAGGCATCGTGGCTGCCAAGCGTGATGTTTCGACAGGGCAAACAAAGATGGGCAAACACATCAGTAAACACTAACCAAACAGAGTGATCAAGTCGGAAGGTGTTTGTTCAGATTATCACTGGTGCCTTAATTGGGAGAGCTCTTTCATCCATCTGCCTAACTCTCTCTCTCTCTCTCTAGCTTGGATAATGAGAACCAATGCTAATCCATGCGCAAAAAGACACTAATCATAGACGTAGCACAGGAAACTGAAACACGATGCAAGCAAAATTTGTAGAGTAATTCAAATTTATCTGTGATTATCATTAATTTTTAATCAAGTTGTTCTTGATGTTATCAACCACCAATAAATAGTTTCCTAATAAATAAATAGTCACGGTTTAAGTAATATTCAGAAATTTGGCTAAATACGTTAACAGGTACCAATACCAATTCTTATTTGAGTGGAATAAATGATATCATCACCTGAATTATAACTTGTGTACAATCTGCAGTGTTAGTGTTTATAGAACTATTTGTAACATGTGCTATTAACTTAATAAATACTCTAGAGTCTATACTATTATGGGTATAATATTATCGTCATTATTCAATTAATAACTTTAGTTAAATCTGAGGGCACGGACTAGAAGTATTGATGATACTGAGAACACGTTATTCTTAACGGGAAAGTACACTAGTTTTACATATTTGATAATAATGAGATGTAAATTTAATAAATTATTAATTTTATTCAGAAATTTTCATTTTCATTGCACCTAGTTTTTCATGATTATTACGTAGGTTTCTAAAAAATTTGACTTTTTTAGTATGACATCATTATTTATTCATTAAAGATACTTTAACTTACTTATACACAGCAACTTTGTAAAGTTTTGCTAACTATAACAAAGTTGATTTCTTATCCAATTATGAGTACATCAATTCTACTATTCCAATTCCCAGTGGTTATATTTCACTTGCATCGAAGAAATGAAACATAATTTATATTATGAGTTCAGACTAATCTATCCTGATAATTTCTGTCGTATGTTTATTTATTTGATAAGAAATGTATGTGTATGTATGCCGTAATGCCGTATAATGGCAAGCTGTATCACAATAATACGGCGACAGGAATATAGCCTGGCGGAATTTTGCCAGTGTGGAATTTTGCTACACTTATTTTTGCCCGGCGGAATTTCCCCCGTAGATTGTAAATTTCTAGATTTAAATTGGTTAATTGTAAAATAAAAGCTTAAAATGTGAAATGCAACTTACATAACTGTAAAAAAATTTAATGTATTAAAGTTAGATGTCATTGTAAATTTAACTTACAAATTGAACAAGTTATCTTTAACCATTAAGATCCACGAAATTGAAAATAAAATGAATCTGAATTTACTTAAAATAATAACAGAACATCTTATAAATTTAACTGCTATATATTTTGACAGTAGTATAGCTTAAAATTCTATAACTTGCTATTTTAAACTGTTGACTGCAATTCACTTACGACTTTCTTCACCTGTACAGTACTTCGTGCCGAGCTAGGACTCTCTATTTCATAGATTTCAGTCTTACATTTATTTTTTATTATTAGTTTTAATAATTATATCTTCTACAATCATTATCAACTCCGTTGTGAAAGAGATGAGATAATAGTTGTCCTAAAGGAGCAAACTTCAGGAACCAACTGATTACAATTGAATGAATCTTCATCTTAAATTTACAAATCGTATATAACAAACAAAAATTTGAAGAACCAACGATAGTTGAGATTATTTTCGATTGTTACCTGGTTATAGGGAAAGTAATTATTTTAATTGGTATCAATGATACCTGCGGCTAAAATAAATACCATTTAAAATATAATGATTCTATAGTTTGTTACCTTCGCAGAATGCGGAAAGGTCATATTTTATCTGGTATTTACTTATTTACCATCTTGTTATTAGCTTACTTAGATTTTGGGAGCGATCGGGTCAAATATCAAGGTCAAGGCCATTTGTAACTCAATAACTCAAAAAGTATTCAACCAAATTGTCTGAAATTTGATGGTACAATTGGACAACGTCCAGGAACCATCTGGTAGAATTTTGTGAGCGATCCGGTCAAAGGTAAAGGTCAAGGTCATTTATAACTCCATAAATAAAAGGTATTGAACCATATTGCATGAAACTTGGTGGGACGATTGGTTATTATCCAGTTACCAGTTTATTAAAATTTGGGAGAGAACAGTTCAAAGCGGCGGCGAATGTATGCGCTCTACCGAGTGCACATAATCTAGTTTCTTATATAATTTAAAATGTACAACAATTTTCAGTTAAGTGAACCTTACTTTTTTCAATTATAGTAGTGAGTGCATTCTAAAAGACTGTCAGCATATATGCACAACAGTTAAATTTAAAGACTTTTTGTAAATATTTAAATAAATTCAAATTTATTTTATTTTCAATTTTGTGACTATTTAATATAGGTTGAATAAATCTTGTTATAGTACAGTATGCTCAAGTTACAATAAAAATGTTTATATTTGTGTAAATTGAGTCTCGCATTTTAATCCTTTAATTTACAATTTATTAATTTAAACCTAGAAATTTATAATCCACGGGGAAAATTCCGCCGCGCAATATTCCTAAATTGTGACGAGTTGTCGGTCAGTTCCACAATTTCGAACATATAAAAACAACTATAAAATATATCCATTTTAACATGAAAAATGTAACCATGATTATAGTGATATGATCTTTTAATTTTTATGTTGCTACTCTAAGAAAGTACACCTTTAACCGATTAAACTACAACAATATTAATACTATTGAAAACCCATCTTTTTAACGGGAAAGTACACTAGTACTTTACATGAGTATTCAATGAAATAGAAAAGTGTTGCTATATTAATATCCTGCTTATATTCTTACAGCAATGATAAACGTTAAGCTTCTCAGTAAAAAAAACGTTTTGGGCCGGTATACTAGATAAAGAGTTATATAAAATGATGGAAAGGCTAGTCTTTTAATAAGTTGAATATAAATTGAAACTCATAGAAAATAAAATAGGAGATACAGCTCCACTTGAAAAATTAATGTTTTTATTTTATAGATATATCTTAAATACTAAAATAGCTTCAATGAATAAGAAGTGTACGCGTGCCGTCAAGAATGACGACACATTGAAATTATAAATTTTATAGATACTGATAAAAGTTTCATTTATTCAATAATCACTTTCCCTGAATCTGATTTACTCCAATATTTTCAACTGAATAATATAAAATTCATTTCAGTTATTGAACTGATATCAGAATAATTTCATATCCATGTTGCCAGCTGATAACCAAGTGTATTATTACGCATGACGGACTGACAGAAAAAACCCGCTCTTATTATTAGTAGTGATAAGACATAAGTTAATTGAAATTTGTTAATAAAAATCCACCTGTTTACATCAATAGATATCAAATCATCAGAACTTTCAAAAATAAATTCATTTGATTTTGAGGACATGTGTAAAAAAAAGAAAAAGTTCGACCAAATATTAGTAATATATACTATAGTTCGAATTAGTACTTTTTATTACTAGTTCGACATAGTAATGTTAATAATAGTTCGACATAGTTTTTTCCCTACTAGTTTAACATAGTATTTTCAATACTAACTCGATAGTACTTTTAATAAAAGCTCGACATAGTATTTTTCCTACTAGTTCGACATAGTATTTTTCTTACTAGTTCGACATACTATTTTTCTTACTATAGTTCGAAATAGTGTTTTTAATACTAGTTCGAAATAGTATTTTTCCTACTAGTTCGACATAGTATTTCTAATACTAGTTCGAAATAGTAATTTTCCTACTAGTTCGACATAAATAGTGTTTTTCCTACTAGTTCGTCATAGTACTTTTCCTACTAGTTCGACATAGTGTTTTTCCTACAAGTTCGTCATAGTACTTTTCCTACTAGTTCGTCATAGTATTTTCAATACTAATTCGACATAGTATTTCTAATACTAGTTCGAAATAGTAATTTTCCTACTAGTTCGACATAGTAGTTTCAATACTAGTTCGACATAGTGTTTTTCCTACTAGTTCGTCATAGTACTTTTCCTACTACTTCGACATAGTATTTTCAATACTAATTCGACATAGTATTTCTAATTACAAGTTCGTCATAGTAATTTTCTTACTAGTTCGTCATAGTGTTTTTCCTACTAGTTCGTCATAGTGTTTTTCCTACTAGTTCGACATAGTATTTTCAATACTAATTCGACATAGTATTTCTAATACTAATTTGACATAGTATTTCTAATACTAATTCGACATAGTATTTCTAATACTAGTTCGACATAGTATTTCTAATACTAGTTCGACATAGTATTTCTAATACTAGTTCGACATAGTATTTCTAATACTAGTTCGACATATTAATTATCCTACTAGTTCGTCATAGTACTTTAAATATCATTTAGACATTGTATTTTTCGAACTATATCGACATATTATTTTTATATCATTTTGCAATTGTATTTATTATCAGTATACAAAGTATTTTAATACAACTTCGACATAGTATATTTCATGACATTTAAACATAATATTTTTCCTAGTAGTTCGACATGGTTTTCAAATACTAGTTCACCATAGTACTTGAAGCTGACAGGGGAAAATAATGACATTAGCTACCAACTAAAAAATCTCAGATGGATGGCTCTCTATGGCAATGCGTAGTAGTTACTAACCGCTCTCTGTTACTCTGTAATCATAAACTTTATCAGTATATTTTTTAAAAATAAATTAGTTAAATCAGTATGTTTTAACTGCTTTTTCTCTCAAAAATATGAGACATAAGAAAGTTTAACAACCATATTATACATATAATAATATTCCGTCATAGTATTTTCTAAGTGCTTAAACGTAAAATAGCTGTCATGACATAGACCACAGAGGAAAATGAAGAGTTGGTGGTTATAGAACAGTGAAGAAATATTGTGTCGTGACACACATAAATATTATCGAATATTTGTATAGAAAAAATTATATTTAGAAAGACATTGCATATTTTATAAGAATAATAATTGAATGTAAAATAATGAATAAATAAATGTAAATATTAAATAAAAGGAAAAATATGTAAGGACATTCAAGTGTCTGAAGGCAACTTCATTTTCTGCTGAGTCACTCTCATGAAGAACAACCAAACTCTTACATTTTAAGACTGCATACTTATTTGATAGAAAAATTAAAAATAGAGATACTTTCATATAAAAAAGGCATGGTTTGAAACCTAATCCAAAGAAATGTACAGCTTAGAACATTAAAAAATGGAAAACAAATATACAATAATATTAGCATAGAGATGAATGAATAAAGCAGTGAGAAAATAACAGAAATATATTCTTAAAAATATTCACGCAATCTTTTTAACGAGAATAGAAATAAACACAAAAAGAAATGAAATAGAAAATAGAGTTACAAAAATAAAGGGAAAACTGTAAAAAGAATTATAAATAACAGGAATATATAAAACTTTAAAAAGGAGCGAAATGTAGTAATTAAAATAAAGCAAGTGTTGAATATATAATGTAGTTACTCTATAATTTACATGCGTTACTTTGAGACAACTGAGATATATTTGAAGATCTGACATCGATCATTCCAGTCATGATTTTGTGTGATTGCAAGCCTGAAGTGTATTGGAAGGATCTGAGGAGTTCCAAGGTACACACTTCTACTCCCCACTTCAGAAATGCAGAATCACCACTTCAGCAGCTAGGAATGGGGAGCACTGCCTTCTAGAGCAAAGCAAGACCTATTCAGTAAATTAAAAGGAATGAATGGGGGTGATGCCTTCTAGAGCAACACAAGGCCTATTCATTGCATTAAAAGGAATGAATAGGGGTGATGTCTTCTAGAGAAACACAAGGCCTATTCATTGCATTAAAAGAAATGGGGACTACTGCCTTCTAGAGTAACAAAAGGCCTATTCATTGCATTAAAAGGAATGAATGGGGTGATGCCTTCTAGAGCAACACAAGGCCTATTCATTGCATTAAAAGGAATGAATGGGGATAATGCCTTCTAGAGAAACACAAGGCATATTCATTGCATTAAAAGAAATGGGGACTACTGCCTTCTAGAGCAACACAAGCCTTCTTCATGGCAATAACAGGGAATGGGGAGTAATGCCTTCTAGAATAACACAAGACCTATTCATTGCATTAAAAGGAAGGAATGGAAAGCACTACCTTGTAGAGCAATACAAGACCTCTTCATTGCATTATAAGACATTGTCAATAGATTTAGAATGAGTTTGAATACCTGAAATACCGCGATATTAAATTGAAATAAATTATTGTAGTTGCTACACATTATTGGATGCACTAAATATAATCAATTAGATTGAAATAAATTATTGAAGATGTTACACATAATTAAATATTGAAATCATATATTTAAATACAGTTAATAAATATCTAATCTTTGAAAAAGCTATTTGTTTAATTAAATAATTTATTGATAACATAATGTAATTTTAAAGTGTACTTGCAAGTATCATGGACACCAATAAAAATGAAATCATTTTATCGTTTTTTCTTTATGACTGAAGATGCGATACCGACCGATAAATCGTACCGTACATTTCAGTATTTGAGTGGAGGCTGAAGTTGGTAGAAGTTTTGAACACAGAATATAACACACATCCCACCAGCCAGAAATGTACCATTGAATATTTGTGAAACTTGATGCAGGCAGGCAGTAGCATTCAATATGTCCTGAAAGTTCTGGAAGATCTGGCACACCACCTTCAAATATTTGTCACATGGAAGTCAATAAAAAGGCATAAACAGACTCCAGGGAGGGAGCTTTCGCTTGGTTAAAATATGTACTGGTCATGAAAATACACATTTTCTGATTCTATTCAGTTATTCTTGGCAAGGGAGGATAAAAGTAGTATAGCGCTGTTAACTTACATTTGGAATGTTCTGTCATCGTAGAGATGAGAGTATTGTACGGACAAAAAGAATCACAATATACAATAGATCAAATGATTTCGATGTCATTGTATAATGGCCACACAATACTGAACGAAGATAAAATATTAAACTTGTACATTTATAAAATTGTCACATTTCAGTGAATTAAATCTAATTCCTGTTAAATCCAGGTTAGGGTAAATTTCAAGTTATCGTACAGTACCACATTTTCGATTGTGATAGAAAAAATGTATATCATTTTAACTTTTATATTATATATTTTGGTATTCTTCTTGTTTTTAATGGAAAAACAATGTATTTTTAAACAAAACAAAAATTCTTATAAGATTGAAAATGAGGAGTCTATAGATAATTCGGGACTTACACTACCAGCAGATCGAAAAACAGATTATTTTTCAAATACAAACACGAAAGCGTCAAACTAACATACATTTTAATTATTGATTTATTATTAACCAAACCGGCATATAGTTATGACCCTCTCTCTCTCGTAACCCCACCACAAATTTCTCTCAGGGTAGTGTAACTTGAACTCAGTTACAACTCGGTCTCACGACACAAAGAGGAAAATAGAGAGGTGTGTATCTTTTCCAGTGTGAATAGCAGAGGGATGGATGGATAGCTAAGGTTATAGATTCCGAGAACAACATTAAAAGCGATGTTTGGTGGGTGGGATTGAAGAGGGGTAGCTTGTACTTCAAAGTTTTTCTATTGTGGAAACATTACTCTTTGGAGTGAGGGAGGGAGAGATTGCAGCAACCCCTTTGTCATTTCGAAAAGAATGCATGCCTCCGGGATATAGCAATGCTATGCATCAGGAATTGGATGCAGTGGAGAAAACAATACACACAAATATAGGGTATAAGATGTGAATTATCGGTCGGTTTTACATTTTCGGTCATATATAAGGAAAATTAAATAATTTTTATATAGTTTTTTTTATATGGCCGGAGATGTGAAACCGACCGATAATTCGTAACTTACCCTAGTTAGATGAGGTGAATGAAGAGAATAACTTGAGAAATATCAATTTGAAGTAAGAAATTAAAGCATTGTTTGATGGTATTTAACAAGAAATATCCGAATTTTGTACATCGAATTGAGTACACAAATATTCCTTTTTCAAAAGAAAAAAATTATAGATCCTTTCCTTTTTCTGTTCCTTAATTCAAAAAAATATGAAAGTATGATTACTGATAGCACGCTTGCAGTTGAATGTAATTATCAAGAGTATCGATTGTTTTAGTCTTGAAATACGATTCAACTTATATAATCATTCCAGTGTTTTAATTAAAGAGTAATTGTGTTTTACAACATTTCCATGCTATAACACTGTATCACAGTATAATGGTCTAAAATACTCCTGTATCACATTTAACTTACTGTGAGTAATGGAAGTGGTATGTATTGTGATAATTGAAATAGGTATTGTAAGCGAAAATGCAGGACCATTCCAATTAAAACCTAAATGAAACAAGAAGACCCTCCAATCTAACGAGTATAATAACATATTCATTATTTCACTCGGAAACACGGAATAAATTGTTTGGAAGCTACGCAGCCAGCCGTGCGATGAGACTCTTTGTGATGTCGTACATTAACAGTCTGTTACAGAATAAATGGTATCTTATGCTACGAGGTGTAGCATAGATACCAATTCGTACTGTATCATAGATACCAATTCGTACTAAATGACGATGCCTTAAAATGCAATGAGTATAATCATCATAAAAGATAACATAAATTAATTTTAAAGTGTAAAAAATTATATTGAAAAAGAAAGACTTTATTCATACATCAGTGACTTCACTACGTATGGTTAGTTACGATAAAATCGTTATAATAATTTTTTTATTGCCATGAAGATACGAACTCGTAGTCTCATACTGTATCATAGATACGAACTCATACTGTATCATAGATACGAACTCATACTGTATCATAGATACGAACTCATACTGTATCATAGATACGAACTCATACTGTATCATAGATACGAACTCATACTGTATCATAGATACGAGCTCGTACTGTAGCATAGATACAAACTCATACTGTAGCATAGATACAAACTCATACTGTAGCATAGATACAAACTCATGCTGTATCATAGATACGAACTCATACTGTAGCATAGATACGAACTCATACTGTAGCATAGATACGAACTCATACTGTATCATAGATACGAACTCATACTGTATCATAGATACGAGCTCGTACTGTAGCATAGATACAAACTCATACTGTAGCATAGATACAAACTCATACTGTAGCATAGATTGTACAAACTCATACTGTAGCATAGACA
This sequence comes from Caprella mutica, assembly GCA_947561585.1. Taxonomy (NCBI): domain Eukaryota; kingdom Metazoa; phylum Arthropoda; class Malacostraca; order Amphipoda; family Caprellidae; genus Caprella; species Caprella mutica. Next base: position 164,200 of record CANNZV010000238.1, read on the forward strand.
CTAACTCACACTGTAGCATAGACACAAACTAATTCTGTATCATATACACAAAGAGAGCAAATTAAATATTTCTACATATAGTTTTTGCCATAGAATTGCCTATAAGTTTGCAGGGGCAAGAAATAGTGGAATGGGAGAGAGAGAGAGAGAGAGTATTGTTGGCGGAGTCAGATACCAACAAAACAATTGAGGCAGTAATAGCCATTTAGTCCTTGAGAGCAGTTAACTGCAGAGCTTCCAATGAAAGGCAGGCAGCAAAAAGCTCTGCTGCCAGTGTCTATCAGAGGCCGTTAGCAGCGAGTGTTTGGACAGGTCCAAGGCAAATGGCTATTGTTTTTTCATTATGGACCATTTAGGAGGGTGATAGTGGTGATTCAGTAGCAGCAGAAGCCTCTCGCTTGTTTATCAGCAGTCCATGTTAGTCTGATAAGGAGGTGTCGAGAGCTCTATTAACACCTTCACCGACACACATCTTTAAACGTCTACCAACATTTCACAGATAAAAACATTAGGGGACTGAAAATAATAATTCATGGCTGTCTTTTAACAGTTATGGAAGTGATGGCGAACATTTACTCGGGTCATGACTTTAGAAAACCGCTTGGAATGCAATGTACGGTTATTTGAGCAGTTAAACTGTATAAATTGAACTGAAAAACCATACTGAGCAGTTATATTGTTTATATTAAATTGAAAAACTATACTGAGCAGTTATATTGTTTATATCATATTGAAAAACCATACTGAGCAGTTATATTGTTTATATTAAATTGAAAAACCATACTGAGCAGTTACATTGTTCATATTAAATTGAAAAACCATAATGAGCAGTTATATTGTTTATATTAAATTGAAAAACCATACTGAGCAGTTATATTGTTTATATTAAATTGAAAAACCATACTGAGCAGTTATATTGTTTATATTAAATTGAAAAACCATACTGAGCAGTTATATTGTTTATATTAAATTGAAAAACCATACTGAGCAGTTATATTGTTTATATTAAATTGAAAAACCATACTGAGCAGGTACATTGTTTATATTAAATTGAAAAACCATACTGAGCAGTTATATTGTTTATATTAAATTGAAAAACCATACTGAGCAGTTATATTGTTTATATTAAATTGAAAAACCATACTGAGCAGTTATATTGTTTATATTAAATTGAAAAACCATACTGAGCAGTTATATTGTTTATATTATATTGAAAAACCATACTGAGCAGTTATATTGTTTATATTAAATTGAAAAACCATACTGAGCAGTTATATTGTTTATATTAAATTGAAAAACCATACTGAGCAGTTATATTGTTTATATTAAATTGAAAAATCATACTGAGCAGTTAAATTGTTTATATTATATTGAAAAACCATACTGAGCAGTTATATTGTTTATATTAAATTGAAAAACCATACTGAGCAGTTATATTGTTTATATATTATATTGAAAAACCATACTGAGCAGTTATATTGTTTATATATTATATTGATAACCATACTGAGCAGTTATATTGTTTATATTAAATTGAAAAACCATACTGAGCAGTTATATTGTTTATATCATATTGAAAAACCATACTGAGCAGTTATATTGTTTATATTAAATTGAAAAACCATACTGAGCAGTTACATTGTTTATATTAAATTGAAAAACCATAATGAGCAGTTATATTGTTTATATTAAATTGAAAAACCATACTGAGCAGTTATATTGTTTATATTAAATTGAAAAACCATACTGAGCAGTTATATTGTTTATATTAAATTGAAAAACCATACTGAGCAGTTATATTGTTTATATTAAATTGAAAAACCATACTGAGCAGTTATATTGTTTATATTAAATTGAAAAACCATACTGAGCAGTTACATTGTTTATATTAAATTGAAAAACCATACTGAGCAGTTATATTGTTTATATTAAATTGAAAAACCATACTGAGCAGTTATATTGTTTATATTAAATTGAAAAACCATACTGAGCAGTTACATTGTTTATATTAAATTGAAAAACCATAATGAGCAGTTATATTGTTTATATTAAATTGAAAAACCATACTGAGCAGTTATATTGTTTATATTAAATTGGAAAACCATACTGAGCAGTTATATTGTTTATATTAAATTGAAAAACCATACTGAGCAGTTATATTGTTTATATTATATTGAAAAACCATACTGAGCAGTTATATTGTTTATATTAAATTGAAAAACCATACTGAGCAGTTATATTGTTTATATATTGTATTGATAACCATAATGAGCAGTTATATTGTTATTTCAATTCTCTATTGTGTTGAGAATCATGAGTAAAAAAATTAAGATTAGTTGAAAAAAAATAAGCTATTTTATAGCAATTATTAGAAGACTGTCAAGGTTCAAAAATAATATGCATATTAACACCATAAAACTTCACAGTTCAAAACAGACGAAGGCGAAGTGGTGAAATAGTTGGACATGAAGTGTGTACGGTAGCGCCCCCTACACACAAACATTGGTACTAACAGAGACATCTAGCGTACTAAAATGCTCGGATAAACTTTTAATTCGACTGCCTGGAAGTTTTATTTGACTTGGTATTTTGCTAGCAGGCGAGTTTTGATAGAACTCGAAAAAAAAACTGCTGAAGAAGAAGACAAGAAGTGTTATCTTGAGCACTAGTTTCGTAGAGTAACATTGAAAAGAATGAACAAGATATATCAAAGATGAAATAATTAGGAAAAAATGTAACAGTGGTATTTTACGAGAGAAAATCATTATAAGGAGAAATGGTGATTTAAATCATATTATAAACATTTCAAAATTTCTAAAATTAATTGAAGGATGTAAACAGTAAAATAAATCAAAAGTTAAATGATGGGAGTAATTGATATTAATTCAGTTAAAACGCATTGGGAAAATTTAACTTCTAAAGCAATAAAAAATATTCTACCCATTCATACTAATAAACCATCACGTTGTTTATTTCACAATCAATTATAAGATTTAAAGGCAGTATATTAACTCGCAGACAATAACATTATCCAGAGAATAAGAGGAATAATGCTACATAATAGAGCTAGCTCACAACTACTGGAAAAACATATTTACAAACACCACGATCACCTTATCACCAGCCATAGAATCACCATCTCACTCAGAATCACCATCTGACACGGCGGAGAAGCCTCGCGAAGATCATTCGAACATCCGGCACCCGTGTTGATAGAGGAAAATGAAGCGGTGGATGAGTCAGAGATGATGCTCCGAGCACCAGTTGTTCTTATGACAAATGATGTGAGCCGTCAATTAGGAAAACACAGTTTTGTTCATTAGGAGGGATAGAGAGAGCATTGTTGTTTTCTATTGATACCCATTATCAATCTCTCTTCTTATCCACTGCATTGGATATATCTCTCATTATAGATAATTAGTCTCAGAGATAGATAATAATAGATATAGACTGTAGGGAGAAAGAAAGGCAAGAGAAGGGTAAAGAAAGAGTTATCGGACGGTTGCACATTTTCGGTCATATAAGAAAAAAATATATATAATATTTAACTACATATTTTAAATGGTATGGTAACCAACTAGATTACGTGCACTCGGTAGAGAGCATACATTCGCCGCCGCTTTGACCCGTTCTTTCTCAAAATTTAATAAACTGCTAACTGGATGATGGACCAATCGTCCCACCAAGTTTCATGCAATATGGTTCAATATTTTTAGAGTTATTGAGTATAAATGACCTTGACCTTTGACCAGATTGCTCCCAAAACTCCACCAGATGGTTCCTGGACATTGAAAAATAGTCCCATCAAATTTCAGACAATTTGGTTGAATACTTTTTGAGTTATTGAGTTATAAATGGCCTTGACCTTGGTCTTTGACCCGATCGCTCCCAAAATCTAACAAAATGGTTCCTGTATATTGACCAATCGTCCCGCCAAGTTTCATGCAATATGGTTCCAATACTTTTTGAGTTATTAATGACTATGACCTTGACCTTTGACAGGGTTGCTCCCAAAATTCTACCAGAAGGTCACTGGACATTGACCAATTGTTTCACCAAATTTCAGACGATTTGGTTGAACAATTTTTTGAGTTAAGCGAATAACAAGATGATAAATAAATGCCAGGTAAAATATAACCTTACGTAAATTTGCGAAGGTAATCATGGATACCAACTAAAATATACAGTTAAATAATATTTTTTTCTGACAGAAGATGTGTAACCGTCCGATAATTCGTAACTTACCCTATACGAGGTCTAAATCTAAAACGTCTCTGTGATTGCAATTAGGATGATAAAAAGAACATTAAAATTAACGTTTTTGAAGCACACATCAACAACAACACGCTACATATCTCCACTAATGATAACAAATATTTATATAGAAAATAGGTCAGCGGAAACTTCAAAGGATATTTTAATATAGAATCACTATGAGGAATTTGATACTAAGAAATAATTGTCACAGAGAAGCTCGTGCACGCAGAAAATCTACTCTGTGTTTGATATTTTTCATTATTTCAAGTGGTAGGATTGTAAAGCAAATTGTAATGCTGGAACATTCTACTGAAATTACAATATCTTAAAAGGATCTGTAAATAAAAGTTATAATTCATGTTTAAATGAAAAAAAATGTGACAAGTGAAGAGCGAATGACACGACGAAAAAAGGGTGTACGGACAACTGCCATGCAACAAATTGCCATGCTGACAACTGCCATAGTTGACAACTGCCATGCGGACAACTGCCATTTGACAAACTGTCACGCGGACAACTGCCATGCAATATATTATAATTTTATTTTGGATGATTCGTAATCCGCTAGTAAACTTAAATTTTCATGGAATTAATTTGTTGTCAAGAATATTATTATCTTAACCTAAAAATTAAGAAGAAGAATTTTAATCGTATAGTCCGAAATTGAAAAAGAAGAAGAATAAAAATTAATATTGACGGTAGATTCAGAATTTAAAGTTTAAAAATGCTAAATGTATTTCTTTGTTGAATCATATTATTTCACATTTAAACCATTAAGCCCCATTACAATCGAATTGTTGACAAATCGGTTAAAATCTATAGATGTAAAACTTTCTTTTCAAATTTTCAAAATACAAAGAATAGTACAAACACAAGCTTTACAGGTTACAAGTTCGAAATTGTGCATGAACAAGTATAAAAATTAATATTGACGGTAGATTCAGAATTGAAAGTTGAATTATACTAAATTTATTTCTTTGTTATATCATTTTCTTTCACATTTAACCCCGTAAGTCCTAGTTTGACAACCAGGGACTGTCAACCATCAAATGGTTGATAAGAAGGGGAAAATCTATAGATGCAAAACATTCTTTTCAAACATTTCAAAATACAAAGAATAGTACAAACACAATCTTCACAGGTTAAAATTTCCAATGAGTGTGATTTAGCATTTTACTATTTAATAATTTTTCATTAGGTTAATATTTTTAATTTGTATAAACTATCTTTGCTGCTAGATCCAGGATTGGAAACTGAAGTAGTATTTATCTTATTTCTATGATAACAAATTTCTTACAAAGAACACTTTACTCGGTAACTTTGAAATTTGATTTCCAGCTCTCCCTGATCAAAAATCCATGCATTACATGTTTTATTAATATTTGAAAAGTATCAAAATTTTATTAAATTTGTTATTATACAAATAACAAATCAAAATTGTAATAACTCTTAAATAAGGAGATGCAAAACCAAACTCACTGAAAATTTTAACCTCTAAAGCTTGTGTTTGTACTATTCTTTGTATTCTGAAATGTTTGAAAAGAAAATTTTGCATCTCTAGATTTTCACCTTTTTGTTAACCATTTGATTATTAAAGTCGTTGAATGTGAAAGAAAAGGATTGTAACATAGAAAAAAAAATTGTATTACTTCAATATTAATTTCTATGCTTCTTCATTCACAATTTCAGACTATGCAATAATTAAAAAATGTGTACTAAAATTTTAGGTTAAAATAATAATATACTTCACATCAAATTAATTAAACGAAATGATAAGTTTACAAGTGCATTTCAATTCACCCAAAATAAAATTATAATATATTGCATGGCAGTTGTCCGCATGGCAGTTTGTCGCATGGCAGTTTGTCGCATGGCAATTGTCCTAGAGCCGAAAAAAAGTTAGCACCCTTTTATTTTTCTAGAGCTTTCGAATAATTTAGTACCAATATCCTAATTTTGACTAATTTTAAACAAACACCTATTTATTATATATCTTGTTTAAAATTAGTCAAAATTAGGATATTGGTAATGAATATTATTGATTTACCAATTACAAACTTTCTTTAATGCATTTCTTAATAGTCGCATTGCATAGATTGAAATGAAGATATGAATAGTGGCTCAGTATCTTGCAAAAAAGGAAAAACAATCAATAGAATATAGTAACAGTGAGTGAAATGAATTCATAATGAACTCAGCAAAATGAGAATTGAAATAATTAGAAAATGCTTGAAATAATAAGAATAATGAATTTGAATAATATGACAATCCTTGAAATAATGAGAATAATGAATTTAAATAATATGAAAATGTTTGAAATAATGAGAATAATGAATTTAAATAATGAAACTTCTCATACTCCTATTAATTAAGAAATAGGAGTTGGGATGGAGATGATAGAGATGGTATTTCTAAATTACAAACAAAATGATGAATAGTGAACAGAGGTGAATGAAATAAAATAATATCAATAAATTGGAATTTATCGATAGATTGATACTATTTAGACTTATTCCTAGATTCTACCAGTGAATATGAGGACAAACTAATGCGCAGACACTTACACAGTGACATCATTCTAATAATACAGTTCAATATTGGTAGAGTAATAATTATTATGATAATAAAAGCTTAATTAAGAGGTTTAATGATAAGCAAACAGCTATTGTGTAGAGTTTGGCCAGGGGCTGATAGAGATACACAATGCCATTTAGACACAATGTCCCTCTTGTCCTGATCATCGGGAAAGAACAATGCCACCTAGAAAGAATATACCCATGGCCTGACCAAACGCAAAAGTTTAACAAGACGGAAAGAACGGATCTTTTTTCCAGATTACGAGTATATATTCATAAAGACATTTTAAGATCATTCAAAATGAGAAATGCCTTCTACATAAAGTATCTCATGTTCTGATCATAATGAAAAAATTATACAATTTCAAGGAATACAACATCCAAAATAACTATTTAAATAGCAAGAGCATATGATATACCAAATTTTCTTCACCAATTTAGCAATTTTACATACTGTACACTCGTAGAGCTATCGGAAATTATATTGATCAATATTTTTAAATTAAATTAAATAATAAAACCAGGAGACATATTTCTAAAATAAACATGAGAATTATTTTTATAAAATGAACTAAGCTTTAGGGTAAATTCTGAGTTAGTGAACGGTTCTACTTCATTGATCATATAAAAAAAACATAAAATTCCGTATCTATGATACATGCAAGTATCATGGATACAAATTAAAATAACGAGATATTTTTTATATATTTATGATCGATAATGTAGAATGGTTCGATAACTTTGAAGTTACCCCTACTCACCTGTAACTCTACTGATGACTGAAGGTAGGTAAGGTTCTTCTATTGGGTACATGACATGCTGAGGGTGGACGGGGTGAGACAGGGGCAGAGTGAAGGGGTCCACAGGGTCCATGCACCCTTCATGGTCCACTGCTCCAGTTTCAGTCACTTCTTCAGTCTTGGTCTCTGTTGTGACGTCATCAGAAGTGGTGATGTCATCATTTCTGGATAGACACTGACAACCAGATGGCGCTGCGGTGTGTAACTTCCGTGGAGTTTTGAGCCTCGGCCGACCTCTCTCCATCTCTGAAAATAAATTAAATAAAGAAATGAAAATTAACAAAACTATAATAACAACAAAATGTACATTATTGTCATTTTTCACGTATGGATCAGGTACCATCAGAGAAAAGAATAACTGAATGATGATAACTTCACAAATCATTATTTTAAATCATTTTCAAATTTTACAAACTAATCATAGTCCACTCAGAATTAATTTTAAAATAACTACAAACATTACAATTAATAGAAATAAAATTTATTTTGAAAATGTACGATAGATTTTGATCTTACGTAAGTTTCGGAACCAAAGGCCATATCGCTGACGTCAAAAGGAAATTAAATACAAGAGACTCAAAGAAACAGTCAGAAAGGAAAGTGGCTCGATGAACAAAGTCATCTACCACCAGTCGGTTAAAATACACATAGATGCACATGTAATATTAATAAACTGTGAAAAAGCCATCTCAAACACACAATTATTTGTACCTACATTAGATAGCGCTGGAGTGAAAATGTGATAAAGTCTACGGATATCGAAGACACACTTTGAGACCAGAGAGGGAGAACTTATATTTATTATTTAGTGAAGAACTTACAATGTAGAACAATAAATACATTCAACCACTCTAGATAAGTAAAGTTAAGAATTATCGATCAGTTCCACATTTTAGGACACGTAAGAAAAAAATTTATATTAAACAAATTAAAATTATATATCAATTTCGTATGTGTCCGAAAATTTGGAACTGACAGATAGTTCGAAATTTAACCTAGTTAAGAATAGTAAGAGAGTGTTTGGATATACTAAATGCATATATATATGGACGTAATAAAATCATACATTCAATTATGAAAGGGGTAAAATATAAAGGACAAAAAAAAATACTCGCGAATAAATGAAAAACAACAATTATTACAATACACCACAAAGAAAAAATTAGATGAAATAAATATAAATAAGGATATGCAATTATGCATGTAGATTGAACTTTTCAGTTTGTCAATAGATATTTGTGTAGGACAGCACAGAGTTGTTTATCATTATGCACATATGCTTAGTTAAAAAATAATTTGGGATGGAACACAAAAGTTGCTAGTATTTTACCTCAAATAATAGTACTCTATTGGGTAAAATTTCATTTACCGCGGATGCGATCTATTCATTGTGGAGAGAACAATCAATATATTTTGATGAGTTTTTTTAACCAATAACATATTGAAAATTGTACCGGGTATTTAATTCGCTTTTGGTAAAATTGTTATTTCAACCCTAATTATAAGAACATGTTTTCACAGTGTACCTAAGACAGTGTACCTAAGACAGTGTACCAAAGACAGTGTACCAAAGACAGTGTACCAAAGACAGTGTACCAAAGACAGTGTACCAAAGACAGTGTACCAAAGACAGTGTACCTAAGACAGTGTACCTAAGACAGTGTACCTATTCAGTGTACCTAAGACAGTGTACCTAAGACAGTGTACCTAAGACAGTGTACCTAAGACAGTGTACCTACTCAGTGTACATAAGACAGTGTACATAAGACAGTGTACCTAAGACAGTGTACCTAAGACAGAGTACCTAAGACAGTGTACCTAAGACAGTGTACCTAAGACAGTGTACCTAAGACAGTGTACCTAAGACAGTGTACCTAAGACAGTGTACCTACTCAGTGTACCTAAGACAGTGTACCTAAGACAGTGTACCTAAGATAGTGTACTTAGCGACACTGTGTGTAATTTAAAGGCAAGATAGAGTCATTAAAAGGAGAATTAAGAGTAAAGAGTCAAGCTATTACTCTTAGCGACACACTCTTTATTTAAAGAGCTTCAACAAAGAGCTTTCCAATTGCAACATTCCCTTAATTTACTGTGCAACAACACACACTAAATATAAAGGACAAAACACCTACACCTCTATTTAAAGTAGAAAAAAGGTTTCACTTAAGAGAAAATAAGGGGAAGAGTTTGAGTTTTCAAATTTATTGTTTTAAATTATGATTTAAAACAATAATTTCAATAGTAAATTTTAAATTATAATTTCAATAATAATTTTTTCAAACTATAATTTCAATAATAATTTTTTCAAACTATAATTTCAATAATAATTTTTTCAAACTATAATTTCAATAATAATTTTTTCAAACTATAATTTCAATAATAATTTTTTCAAACTATAATTTCAATAATAATTTTTTCAAACTATAATTTCAATAATAATTTTTTCAAACTATAATTTCAATAATAATTTTTTCAAACTATAATTTCAATAATAATTTATTCAAACTATAATTTCAATAATAATTTTTTCAAACTATAATTTCAATAATAATTTTTTCAAACTATAATTTCAATAATAATTTTTTCAAACTATAATTTCAATAATAATTTTTTCAAACTATAATTTCAATAATAATTTTTTCAAACTATAATTTCAATAATAATTTATTCAAACTATAATTTCAATAATAATTTTTTCAAACTATAATTCCAATAATAATTTTTTCAAACTATAATTTCAATAATAATTTTTTCAAACTATAATTTCAATAATAATTTTTTCAAACTATAATTTCAGTAATAATTTTTTCAAACTATAATTTCAATAATAATTTTTTCAAACTATAATTTCAATAATAATTTTTTCAAACTATAATTTCAATAATAATTTTTTCAAACTATAATTTCAATAATAATTTATTCAAACTATAATTTCAATAATAATTTTTTCAAACTATAATTTCAATAATAATTTTTTCAAACTATAATTTCAATAATAATTTTTTCAAACTATAATTTCAATAATAATTTATTCAAACTATAATTTCAATAATAATTTTTTCAAACTATAATTTCAATAATAATTTTTTCAAACTATAATTTCAATAATAATTTTTTCAAACTATAATTTCAATAATAATTTTTTCAAACTATAATTTCAGTAATAATTTTTTCAAACTATAATTTCAATTATAATTTTTTCAAATTAGAATTTTTTACATATTAATAACACACATTTTATTATATTCTTCTTTTCATTACATTGATTATTAAAACAATTTAATAAATAAATGTATATAAATTAAAGGCCTAACAAGAGTTGGAAGTAAAGAAGTCTTTTTCTAACGTATTTTACAGTAGTGCAAGTAAATTACATTTGATTGCAATTATAGAAACACATTTTTAATTACGATGCAGCAATTCATTTAATTTCAGACTAATGAGTTTTAAGCTGATTCTTGAAGACGATATTACGGTGAGTTTCACGTTATCGGACGGTTACACATTACCGATCATACATAAATATTATTTATATACATTTTTATTGCTTGATTGAAAATGTAAAATCGTTCAATAACTCTGAATATATTCCTTATTGATCCTTCAAGGAAAGGAGCAAATATTTAATAGATGTTTTTATTAGTAACAGTCAATGAGTATTTAATAATAATTCATATATTAATAATAAATTTTAAAAAGGAATAAATTAAAATATGAGAAAAATAAATTGATTTTTTTTATTTTTAATGGAAATTCGACGTTTCGACAATGATACGACTTTTAAATGTTTCCATTTTCAACATATAACAAAAGTAACTAGATATTGAACATGGATAATATTTTCCAGATCAAATATCCGAAATTGCAAATATTCACAGTCGGTGGTCACAACAATTATTAACTATTCTAATGTTAGCGATGATATCGGTGGGAATATTCCCTTTTATAGATGCACCTGAAATATCACCAGTGAAAATTTGATCGGCCAGAGAGGAAGCGAATTGAGTTATGGCAATTGTAGCTAACAACACGCGTTTATTACCAAAAAGGTGAGTAACCAATGGCTGTGTTTGGGAGTAATGTGAGAGAAACAGGAATATCAATGAGTTTAGCAGTGAATTACTGAAATGAACTGAAAAAACATTACTGGAATATTTGATGTTAAATAGAAAATTACTAAATAATTTCTTAAATAAATTGATAATAGAGTGAGTATCATGAGAACATAGAGGGAGTATCATGAGAACATAGAGGGAGCATCATGAGAACATAGAGGGAGTATCATGAGAACATAGAGGGAGCATCATGAGAACATAGAGGGAGTATCATGAGAACATAGAGGGAGTATCATGAGAACATAGAGGGAGCATCATGAGAACATAGAGGGAGTATCATGAGAACATAGAGAGAGCATCATGAGAACATAGAGGAAGCATCATGAGAACATAGACGAAGCATCATGAGAACATAGAGAGAGGGAGTATCATGAGAACATAGAGGGAGCATCATGAGAACATAGAGGAAGCATCATGAGAACATAGACGAAGCATCATGAGAACATAGAGAGAGGGAGTATCATGAGAACATAGAGGGAGCATCATGAGAACATAGAGGAAGCATCATGAGAACATAGACGAAGCATCATGAGAACATAGAGAGAGGGAGTATCATGAGAACATAGAGGGAGCATCATGAGAACATAGAGAGAGTATCATGAGAACATAGAGGGAGCATCATGAGAACATAGAGAGAGAGAGTATCATGAGAACATAGAGAGAGTATCATGAGAACATAGTCACAAGGAGTCACAAGGATAAAGGGATCTTCAAAAAGCACAATATGCCCATCCAAGGATGGCCCCTGTGCACAGCCAGCTGCGCTGCTCAACGTAGGGATACTAACGGAGCATGGTAAATCTCTCTCCATCACTCCCCACTTGGAGCCTATGCACTTCAAACCGTACTCCCAAACCTGACGAAGAAAGAACCTCCAGCAGGCGTAGGAAGACAGTTTGGGTGCAATCATAGGCTACTACAAGTTTTAACCTGGACTTGGATAGTCAAACCCGCTAGTCACTGCCCCCCTCACAGGGGCCTCCCGAAGGCAGTCCCTGAGACGGTGACAGGACGCAGGGAGTGACCTGATCTCTCCAGCCACGTAAAGGCGCCAGGGTTTCTCTTTAAATATAGAAGAGCAGAATGTGTTTTCTACACTAGGTAGACACAAGGGGCAAAGTTGAAGTCTGGGGGGTGCACAGAAAACAACTGCCACCAGTCACACATCTGCTCCTGCTCAGAAAAGGCCAAAACAAGAGGTTAGGATAAACCCTGAGCTCAGTAATCAAGCCCAGGGAGAATCCCGTCCAGGTGTCTTTTAAAAGAGTCAACTGATGGACTGTTGACAATTTCAGCTGGAAGTCTGTTCCAGAGGTTGCAGACTTTCACCAGCATGAAATTCTCCAGTTGGGTAGTGCCGAACCGAGGTGGAACAACCTTCCACCAATGGTTACGGGTGGCGTTTTGGCACAAAACGAAGTAGTCATGGGGGTCAACCTCAGAGAATCCCCTAAGGATCTTAAAACTCTCTATGAGGTGACCCCTCATACGCCGCTGCTCATAGAGAGAGGGAGTATCATGAGAAGCTAGAGAGAGTATCATGAGAAGCTAGAGAGAGTATCATGAGAAGCTAGAGAGAGTATCATGAGAAGCTAGAGAGAGTATCATGAGAAGCTAGAGAGAGTATCATGAGAAGCTAGAGAGAGTATCATGAGAAGCTAGAGAGAGTATCATGAGAAGCTAGAGAGAGTATCATGAGAAGCTAGAGAGAGTATCATGAGAAGCTAGAGAGAGTATCATGAGAAGCTAGAGAGAGTATCATGAGAAGCTAGAGAGAGTATCATGAGAAGCTAGAGAGAGTATCATGAGAAGCTAGAGAGAGTATCATGAGAAGCTAGAGAGAGTATCATGAGAAGCTAGAGAGAGTATCATGAGAACATAGAGGGAGCATCATGAGAACATAGAGAGAGGGAATATCATGAGAACATAGAGGGAGTATCATGAGAACATAGAGGACATATTTTCCTGAAAAGATCATGGCTACGGGTTCTACTAATATTAACAACTAGTGTATTTTTCCCACTAAAAATAACGGGTTTTCATATTATACCCAGCACGATATTTTGTTTTGCGCTGACTGATATATTTCATAGATAAAATACATATTGAAATTAAATAAAAACAAAAGAAATAAAATATCAAAATATTTTTCTCCCATCAGTATCAAGAAGAGGACACCAAATAAATGATAATGATAATTTTATTGAATAAGACATTAGTACAATAGAAAAAGAAAAGAAATAACATTTAAAAAAATATTCAAGCCCTTTCGAAGTTCTATACATAGAACTTTTTGGGCAAGTACACAGCTAAATGATTGTAAATTTTATATTAAAACCTAAGCAAAACAAGAAAAATCATAATCAAAATACAAAAATAAATAAAACAGAAAGTATTCACAGTAAAAGAGAAAATTACACAGGGATACATTGACTAATAATATACTCCTTGTATCTCCTCTTGAAGACATCAACGGAACAACTATTTCTGATGTTAATAGGAATGGAGTTTCAACATTTAGGACCAATGAATTTGAGGGATTTCTGACATTGGGTAAGGCGCTGGAATGATGAATAAGCATTAAAAGAATATCTGGTATCATGGCTATGTTCGGGATAGGCGAGATGACCTGATGAGTTAAGCTTAAACATTTGAATACCTAGATTAAACTTATAGATATCTTGAACAGAAAGAATATTAGTTTGTAAGAAAAGTGGTTTAGAAGGTGCAAGATAGTCAGAAGATGTTATTGATCTAATTATTTTTTTCTGAATTATTATAAGAGGATTTATATGAATCTGAGAAGTGTCACCCCATATCAGGACTCCATACAAAAGATAGGGGTAAACAAGTGAATAGTATAAATTAATGAGTAATCTTCTGGGTACTAGACTATTGATTTTATAAAAGATGCCTGCAGTTTTAGATAATTTGGAACATATGTGACAAATATGCTGGGAAAAGGTAAGACGATCATCCAATTTAATACCCAAAAATGTAATATAATCGCTGAAATGGATAGGACTGTCATTGATTTTGAGAGTTAAAGAAGATTGAATTAAATTTCTACGATTTGAGAAAAGCAGAGCAGTAGTCTTTTCGGAATTAAGTGAAAGCCTATTATTAATGGTCCATTCATAAAGTCGAGCAAGATTTACATTTGATTTATCAATAAGAGCAGGGAAATCTGCATCGCTACACGATATAGTGGTGTCGTCAGCAAAAAGAGTAAAATTTGAATCATTTGATATTTCGGTGACATCATTTATATAAATTAGAAAGAGAAGGGGACCCAGGACACTACCCTGAGGCACTCCTGACGACACCACCTCCGTGCTAGAAAACGCAGTACCAATCTTCACACTCTGAGTCCGATTCTGTAAATAACTCCGGAACCATGACAATGTTATGCCTCGGACACCATAGACAGAAAGCTTACGTAAAAGAAGTACAAGATCAACAGTATCAAACGCTTTACCAAGGTCAATAGAAATTCCGACTGTATGCCTCCTACAATTTAGTTCATGGTAAATATTTTCAATTAAGTTCAAAATAGCATCAGTGGTGTTCCTTGACCGTCGGAAACCAAATTGATAATCACTTAAAACATCAAATTTATCCAAAAAATCCGAAAGTCGAGTACTAACACACTTCTCGAAAACTTTACTTAAATTAATTAAATAAATGAACAAACTACAGGTATTATTATTAAAAAAATCATAGTTTTGACTTTTGAAAGTATACAATAATTTCGTTAAAAGAGTAATATAGTATATAAGTATTGATAATGCGCATTAATTAATTACATTTTCAATTGATGAACAACAAGTACTGTTAAACAATATACAAGCAAATGGTCAGCTAAAATTAACTCATTTCGAAATTCCGGTACGGTTGAAAACGAAGCCATGTTGGGTACTATCTGAATAAAGTTAGTCTTTTTTAGTGACATCATTAACATACGCCATTTTATCGGTCACTATCGGGCATAGGGAACAAATTAGCTTAGAGCATTACAACTAAAAATGCGAATTACATCGATGCTAAAAAAAAACTATGAGAGCAGCGGCGAACAATTTTTGACCGTAAAAGTTATACACGCACCGTAAAATGAAGTGTGAAACGCGGGCAAAGAGGAACATAAAATGGTACCTTCACATAAAATACTCCCCCATAAAACCCCCTAACTGCACCTCCCCATTATACCCCTAACTGCACCACCCCCAAAATAATACCCCCTAACTGCACCACCCCCATAATACCCCC